>JABASH010000077.1:0-64308 GCA_019776445.1 Tomocerus maximus
AATCAACTCAAAAGAAAGTTGGGAATCTTTTCCGGCAATTTAACACAATTTTTTGTTAAAAAATCGAGTAGAATGAATGAATTACTATTAATGATGGATTAAGTGAGCCTAAATGAAGATGTTCCTGTTTAATGGTTGAATAGGAAATGGATAAAATAGTTCTCGTCACCTCCAGTTTGGCAAGGTGAAAAAGTATTAAGAAAGGCATCTTTCACTCGTTTAGTACACGTTGTCGTGGATTATTCAAGCAATAAAGTCAGTGTGCTTCACAATACATGAAAAAGTTTATTCTAACATAAAAGGGCAAGTTGCCCAGTTATTATTAGCCATGGTGGAGGAAGGCGAGTAGTTGTGCTCACTTAGAAAGCTTCGTTTGTTTGTATATAATAGTACGTATTGTGTTGAGCGTTTACTTTCGTTGTGACCACGACCGCATAGCATAGGAGTTTCTCCAGTTGTCTATAAATTTTCAAGGCATCATAAATTTATCGGTAGAGCTATGTTGTGTGATAGAAGTACATCGCTGCTAATATATAAGGTTTGCTAATAGAAGGGATAGAGTGCTCTAAACATACCACTTGAGTCTTATACTTATGTATTTAATGGCGGAAACGGAAGGGAAGATCGTATCGTAAAGCACATAACCGTTCTTATGTCCAGCCACAGCAGATCGGCTAGTTGCTCGTGTTTTTCGTAGCATCTTATTTATAAGTAGATGCCCGTAATGCTTAGACCGCAGTTACGTAAGGAGGGAAAGTATTGAAAGTTGCAAAGAGGCTTTCCCAGACCACCGCCGTCTGACTGCAAACCAGCCAGACTCACTTTCCTTCCACCTTCCAAGTAGTTAGTGTTGAACTCTGTACCAGATGCACAAGGAACATTTCGTGCGATCTTTGCTGTGTATATTAGTAGGTACAACATTATTTTATTTTACATGGGCTGTGTACTAATATAATATGTACATTGTGGGTCTTACTCTGGGTGAACTTATAAGTTCTGCCACTAATGTGCAGACTAAAACTCTTCTTCTGTTTTGTACACAACATAATCCTGAGTAAGTATATGGATTTGACCCATTTTATGAACATCAATTATAAAACCTCCATTAAAGTTTCAAGCACAATCCGCAAAGTATTAAATTTTCATGTCTGGAGAAGTGTCCATATAATACAGCCTTGTATTATTGTGTAACACCAGACACATGTGCAAAATAAACCGAAAAGTAAAGCACAAGGTATACTCTATTTGAGAAACGACTTTCTGCCTTATGACACACTGTCTAAGAATTATTGCCCATTAAACTGAATCTGATATTATGTACTACAAATCTTTTGAGTAATATGAATGAAATTCATTGTTTGCTCCGGAACACATTTCAGTTCCAGCTTTCTTTCAAGAAAACGTGTTGCTGGAATACAACATACAGCTATGCGTCTCAACGCTCTCGTCAATTGTCTCAAATGTTTGTCCATACGTGTAATGTCATTAGCTCCTGTACAGGACATTCTTGTTTTTCTAGCGTCCTTATAAAATATGCAAACATTACTGTGAACAGTAAGTAGCTGTGTGTAGCTATTGTGTAAGTACGGGTACCTGTTTCAAAGCAAACAAATTGTACATTGAGAAATGATGTAGGACCTTTTTCAAATATATACTTCCTCAACTAAAATGGTAAATGTTATGTCAAGCCTTGTCTTGCACATGAATTCCCGTCTGTGTGTGTGTGTGTGCTGTGCACATATAGAAATCGTTAGAAAGCAGTAGAAACATTCATTTCATCAGGTTGAAATTCTCGTAACTGATCGAATCGACTCAAGTTGAGTGACCCTATTCACGCTCCGCAACTCGTAATGCAATTTTGTGCGTGCGTGCTTTTGAACTTTTCTTTTGTAGTCCAACTCTTGGTTCATATTTCATGGAGCGGATTTTCGTCAGCTTATTGTTATAGTATATTCTACGTTTCTTAACTTTAGTTATGTACCTCCCATACTAATAAAATAATACATATCCAATGCTCCGTGTTCAACCGAAGGTACTGCACCTACAAAAGTCAGCTCAAGAAGCTCTACACTCAACGCCCTTATTTTTCAACTTGTTTGGCCAGACTCCCACAAACTTGTGCCATTCTAATGTAGAATAATAATGTCTCTCTCAACCCTTCTTTGAATTAAATAATATTTTCCCCGATGCGAGTCGCAAAACGCAGAAAAATAAAATGGTCTCGTATAAATAATAAACATTTATAGTACACTTATTATTTAATGGTGTATAGTGAAAGTACACAATACAATATTCAATGCACTAAGCAAACAACTTTCCTAAAGGGTTTCATTCTATTTTATCACAAAGCGAGTTTGCAATTAAGTTACTTTTTACTATAGTTAGACGTGCTATAGAAGTAATTTTTGAGTGAGGTACTACAAGTGCGGTAACACGAATTCATGCTCACCATATTTACTACAAACTTATACTCACTTTATTAGCTAACATGAATATACACATACGTTGGATGGGGTTTTCAGATACAATCTGTCAAACGGAAAGATTTAGTTGAACAGACTGAGCACTTCATCATAATAAATCATTGTAATCTATTTGCAAGCTTTACTCTTTAAGTTAAAGCGACAAAATATGCCAGTCGCGTACAATGGAAGCGACAATAATTTATTTTTGATAAGAAAATTGGCAAACATACATGCATTCACATTAGCACTCAACAACTGATTAGAAGAATAGTCAAGTAAGTCAAGTAATACATGCGAGAATGTGCAAAAATCCAACTTGCAATGAACATAGATTGCTAAAATAGATTGACGCCCACAGAGCTAGACTGCTTTTGTTGTTCAACCTTCATCGCACTGCTATTTAGCATCAGAATTGCCAAGTATCCTTCAGGGCTCCTTTTATACCATTCAGTTCCACTTCTGCTTAGTAGCAGTGATTATATTCAGAATTGAGATAATAATCCTTTCAGTAGGCATAACGGATAGACTCAACGCATTTTCTAGTACAACATAATAACCAGTTTTAACTGGTTATGCAATATTTCACTTAAAAAATAAAGATTTCATGGTAAATGTACCCAACTAATGAAAAATCGATACATTTAAGTCTATAAAATGTAGACTATTTAAAATTCCTCAACAGTCAGTCACAATAAATCTGTGTTAATCTGTGACTAAAAGTGGCTGTTTAAAATGAATTTATTGTTGATTGTGTTTACTCTTTCATATCTACTAATATTATCGTACTACTGTAAATGAATTTCAAATATATTGTACAAGCGACTGTTATTTAATTGGGTAGTAGCTCTAAATGAATGGGTGGAGATTGTAGAGTAGAGTAGCATAAATGTAAACACCATGCGATGCTTGTATTCTTTAAAGAGGGATTTTCCCCTCCGTCGTTAATAAGGTAGAAATCATTCTTTCTATAATGCATTTGACATTTGGCAATGCAATATTGTTGCGTTGGCGTGGTTAGGTGGTTCTATTTATCTAATGTTGCATGAGTTGCCAGTAACTTTAAATCGACAGTGGTACGTAGCTGTGTAGACAACAAATGTGGATTGGGCTTTGTTGGTGCAAGTCAAGTTTAGAAGGGAATTGCAGATTGTGGCATAGAGAAATGGAAGCTATGATTCAAAGGTAGACGAAGTAAAGGTATTATTAAGTCTATCCTGGTATAAAGTTGACTTGAGCCGTGGTGTTTAGGTAGATGCTTTTCGGCCGGCGTAGTCTGCCTTTCGGTAATGCACCTTCCACAGAATACTAACATAATATGTACCTAAATATGTGTATGGATAACCCCACTTTGGGTTTTGCGCAAGTAATCGAAGTCTTTGTGGTTTTCTCTTCTTTCGTCTCGTCTTCCAGTCCAGTCCAGTGCAGCTTCCTCTGTTTTCCTCTGCTCCAAGTAAACCAGCCAGAAAAGCTGATATTCCCCTTCCTCTCTCTGTTGGGCTATGCTCTTTGCTTTCACCAAGGATATTCTCCCATCGAGCATGGAAACTGTAAACTTATAAACAATCATGAAAGGGATTTCTTCTCTGTGGTTTACCTCACAATCCCACAGAGCTAAAGAAGATGAAATTTACTTAGCATGCTAGCAACCATGAACGTAGATATTGCATATATAAAAACACACATGTTTTTCTCCCACTTAGACTTACAGCGAAATCAATTCAAGGTTCATGGCTAAAGTTTTTTATTTAGAAATTTTTGTCAGGGGAAATGTATCGGATTTTATCTTTTCTTATCAGATATAGATAGTGTAATGCGAAACCTTCAGCTGGGTTAAATTTCTGGATATTTTTACCAACTCTGACGTATCACCCGCCTTTCCCCTGACTTTCATTTCCATTACACAAAGTGTTTCCTCCCATCACTTGACATTTAAACCTGTTTTTATTTTGGAACTGACTTTTGTGCAATTTAACTAAAAAATAAGTTATTGTTTAGGGAGCAGCCATCTTTTACCTTGCAATATGGAAAAAATTAAACAACTGAAATCTTTAGTATTTGGCTATAGCTGTAATATTTCCATATAGAATAGTATTTTATAGTACAGGAAAGAATATCTGGTTATATTTGTACGTGTTTGCAGTATTTTCCCAGTTAGGGAACACAAAATTGGAGTAGGCCAGCGAATTTGTGCTTTGTACCTAGGCGAGATGTTTTTTGTGTCATACTATAACATCTTTGTACGTGTAGAATTTCAGTGGTTGCTGCATTTTGTTGTGTACTGTGTGTATTCAGGTCAGTATGGTGACTGGTTTAGCTTTCGTATATTGGCCTTCTTGAATTTCATTTATAGAGAGGACATACGTGATGTTTTAGACATTTGCTACAATATGTCATTTACTATCTCTGGAAAAAAACTTTTCTTTTTATTGCAATTTTTAAACTGGCTATTGTTGTGTGACCCACATTAAAGCTGTCTGTGTCTTGCCTCGTGTTTTATTTTGATCAGAACTATTATAAAAACCCTTTTGTTAGGACGAGAACAAAGTAACTATTAGCCGAATTTAGATCAGGCCAAAAAATAAAGCACAAAGAAACTTTTTATTAAGTAGTAATGGAAAAGACCACCTTCTCTATGTTGGTCAGAACACTTCGTGCAACTGGAAACTTCAGGTAGTAGTAGTACAGAAAGTATAACATGCAGCTACAAAGAAACGGAAAGACAATTACAATGGGATATAACAATAGTATTAGTACGAAAGAAATGTAGTTGTAATAATAAATATAGTACAAATGTTCGGGAAACTTCAGAGAAAGCAAATAGGACAAACAACTCACAGAGTAATTCATTAACTAATCACTTACATGATTAATGTTCTTGTCCTCTGTTGCATATTTTATTCCGAGGAAATTATTTCCATAATATCCTTCGATTCAACGGATAGAAGTGCATGCATACAAATAGTACATTAAGGGTACGTCTTGTAGTCTAAATATACTTGGAGTGCATATAAAAACAAGATATCCAAAGTTATACATTTATGCGTCTGTTCTCTGGTAATACTACATACATACAAATAGGCCGTGCTTACCAATAGACACGGCCACTATTGATGGAAACTCATGAATGCTTTTAAGAATTTTGTCTCGACTTTGCTTAGACATTGCTCGAGTAAATAGTAACGCAATTTCTCTTTGACTTTCCCAAGCTCGACAAGTCGTGACAACTTTCTCTGTCCTTGTCTGACAGAGCAGTGAGCATTCTAGACTTTCCAAGTGGCTCACACTGTTTCTTGGTTTTTCTCCAAAGTAATGGATTGGACCCCTAGGGTTCCTATAACTCTCATTCCACACTCTGAATAAATACTCTTTCTACTTCTATGCAAGCAAACACTACTCTGCTCATTTAACATTTGCCAAAAGCCACTTGAATTGCAAATACTATAGTCTATCTTAATTTAGCAGCTACTTTGAAAATTCTGGAATAAACACACGAAGAGCGGTCTATATCACTGTTAACTGTTCTGCAAATAATATTTCTACGTGTTTATAGTAACGATTAGTCAAAGTGAATATTTTGGAGTACAGAGTCATGTACACATTTAGATGAATCAAGCCTCTACTACTGATAGTGTCTAACTGTCTACCATATAAACATGATTTTTATGTACCACTACCCCAAAATGGCTTTTGAGGTCTTCGTCTTCAAATCACAAATGACATGGACGAAGCTGCTGAATAATGCATTTTACATGTTTGTTAATTGCTAGTATAGTTTCCTAAGATAACATGGTGGTGTAGGAGAACTGACTATACATACTCTTTGGTATTTTATATTTAGTATGAAAAAAGAGCATTTGTATTGGTAATGCTAGCTAATGCAATGTAATTTAATGAAAAATGCTGTGTTTGTATCAAGCGCAAATGTGGGAAAGGAAAGTAAAACGTATCTCTCCAACCTGATTGTGAGTTTGGGAAGAAAACAGGCAGAAAATAAGATAATCAATGAATGTTCCCTCGGCTCGTATGTATTTATGTATAGAGTTACTGTGTATAGTCTAAGATGATGATACTATACGATATATGCTGGGAGTATAGTATCGTGGAAGAAAAAGAAAAGTTTAGTTACGTATTTATAGTGTAGACGTTGAATTGGTAGTATAAGAGAGAAGTGGAGTCGGGCTGGCTGTCTATAAGAAGACACTGACTGACTGAGAGTCTGTGAACTATTTGGAAGACAGTAGTCCTAAGTATTTCTTTTCTCGTTTGTAATGATGGCACGTCTTCTCCTCTACCTTAGGGAAGGAGTCCAAGTGCAGAAGAGACGTACATATCTGGTGTAGAAGGTTCGCCATACATCGCTTCAGTTGGACTAAAGATGTATCTAACGTTTACACTGATCCGTACTTGCTCTGCAATTCGATATACAGATAAGGAGAGCTAACCCAGAAAAGTAGCTGTGCTCGGGAGAAATATGCAATGTACAGACACAATCATGAAACAGAACACAATGCACCGTTTCGGAGGTTGTGAATCTATAGTTACAATTGCTTAGAGTCAGATCACATCCTAAGATGAAAACCGTTTTCTTCATCTGCGCTCGGAAGAAAGAAAACGAAAAGGAGAAAATTACTGTTGTTCGTTAAGAAGCATTTGACATCCCAGTATATCAGGCAGGAGGAAAGTTAATGTGCCAGTGAAGAAGAGTCTTTAAGAAAATTCAGTTCATTTATTGTTAGACAGAATCCTGGCAGACGAAGAAGCAATAATAATTAAATCAAGATCGGAATGGATGGTGGATTGTATTGGGGCTGGAGTTTGTGGAAATGGAAAAACTCAAGTAACAATATTATTAGTATCATCGATTCGTGCAATAGGACATTACCATCCTGTACTTGTTCCTATTTACGGTCATTACCATTGTGTGAACACAATAATATTAGTCTAAGGAGTAGTATGTCTGATATTACTCAAGGGAAAAACATTTACCACAGTTTTCCTAGATTTCTGTCGTATTAGTAAAATACTATCTAATTGAGTAGTTCTAGTTACTCACCCCAGTTCTAGATCCCCGTAATAATCGTTTAGAAAAAGAAAATTTAGTTTCTGGAGAAATAGGGAAGATATCAATGAGTGTGTGCTGTCTGAATTGGAGCCAATCGTCTGGCTTCTTGCGGATAAATTGGGAAAACGAGGAGAGCATAGACAAGGGAGATAAATCAATAAATTAGCCAGGAAAATGGATGGTGCTAATTTTAGCGGTGCTGGAAATAGTGGAAGTGGTGGCGGGGATACAGGAAGTGAGGCGGGAGCCTCCGCACCAGGTTCTGCAGCAGCAACAACAGGAACAACAAGCAGTGCCGGCAGTCAGGAGAATGCTGTTGAGAATGTTGATGGCCTTTTGTCGGATTACATGGAGAAATTGGGAACTCGACTGTCAGTCCTGGAGACTGAGCTCCGCTATGCGTGGAAAGCTTTAGATTTGTTATCCCAGGAATACGTTGTTATGTGGAATCGAATGGAGAAGGCCGAGGCTCTTTTGACACAACAACAAGCGATAATAACGAAAATGATGGCAGAGCAAGTTGAGGAAGACAAGGAGGAAGAGGCAGAGGAAAAGGCGGAAGACGGCGGAGATTCAAAGCCAGGGAAGAAACGAGATGGTGATAATGATGGTGGGGGAGGATCCGGAAGTGGATTAGGAGGTGGACGAGGTCCACCGAGTTTTTCTAAAGACGGAGGATCCGGAGGAGGGAGAATGGGTGGTTCAGCAGGACGAACATCAAGAGTTCCTGATGAAGCATTTTACAGAAGTTTGAATGTAGCTCACAGGGACAGCGGAATAGTTTCCGTCGGCGAGCAAGAATTGTCGCTGATTTGGGAAGAGGATGCTGACCTAATGGAGAAAGTCGGCACAACTTCTCCTCCGGGAGCTGCAGATGCGAGCAAAGAAGAAAATGAAAGCACTAATAAAGTAATAAATGAAGTCGTGGAAAAGCCCACTGCGGCAACGGATGATTATTTCAAGGAGATTCCCGCAAATAGTAAAAAGGAAGGTGAAAGCACTGAAATTGAAAAATCGTTGAAAGACGAAAACGCTATTGCCTACGAAGCGAGTTTAGAGGTCCAAAAGTTAGTGAAACAACTGGACGATGTATTAGAGGAAGACTCTCAGGTCATATTTAGTGCAAAGGACTATAAAGACTACAGAGGAGCCCATGGCTGTGTCAGTGATATAGACCTGGAACAATTGACTTCTTTAAGTTCCTTAGACGAAGGTCGGAATGGCAGTTTGCGGAATAGCGCACAGACTATTTCAAATGTTCTGCTATCCGACTCGTCACCTTCTAAACTTCGTTCCTCAAATATCCTCCTCAAAGACTCAATTTTGAAAGCGGAGTCTCCGCAGAGAAAATCGAAACCTACCCGCTCCCAACGAAATAAATCCCGGAGTAGTCTGGAAGAGTCTCTCCGTCTTCTCTACTTAGATTCCGACTCTGCGGACTCTGAACTTAAGATGAGCTCCGGAGTTGCTCCTTCTTCTTCCACTCCTCAACTCCCGGACACCAACGAATTGTTATTCCAATGCTCAAGACTTAGCAACTCAAGTCCACTTCCAATGGACCTGAGTTCGAACCACTCTAGTAGTAGCATGATATCTAGTGCCAGAGCCATTTCTCCTAGCAGTCGACTAACATCCTCCTCCTACAATGACTACTTAGTTAATCAGGAATTAAGAGAAGCCTTGAGATCAGCCACTTCCGGGGGCTCGGGAAGAACCTCGCCTTATCGGCCTAGTTCACGATTGTCAATGGAGAGTGGCGGCGGGAGGGATTTGGCGGAGGCGGAAGCAGAAGCTCTTCTTGCAGCAGCTAATTACGAAACTTTGGCCCGGATTTCCCTATCAATGAGTTCTTCCACATACGGGGCCCATCATAGCCGCCCCTCCTCTGCCCAGCAACAGCACCCTCCATCAGCAAATATCCTTGCCTCATCTCCCACGCTATTTTCTGTAGTTAGTGACAGAGTGGGGAGTAACAGCTCCATCGCCAGTGCCAGTCTCCGAACGAGACAAGATGGATATTTAAGCGGGCGCCCTGTGAGTCCGTTGCCTCGTCCATACAGTCCGTATGATAATATCGGAGCTACCTGTTCCAGTCCGACGAAAAGTCCAAAACTCCCAAGTCCAAAGCTCACTTCTCCGAAATACACGAGTCCAATATCTTCTAGTCCACGGAGACAAAGTCCGAGAACGTCATTATTGTTTTCAGACTCGTCGGCCACTCCTGGTTCTGCGGGAGACATCATAAATTCAAATCGATATCGAGATTCACACGAAATTCACGTCGGATTACAAATGCCAACGATTTCCCATAGTCAGACTCATTCGCGGACGCAGAGTCCCCGCCTTAGTCCGCTGCCCGACTATTCCCCAATGAATGATCTCTCTCTGTCCATGACGACTGGAATGAGAAAGACCTCAAGTGGACTTGATGCAACGTTGGGAAGCGGGATGCACAGTGATAGTGTGAATATTAGAGTGAGTCCTCGTTCGCCAAAACCTCCCATCCCATCAACAGCTACCCAAATCTCTTCATTAATGCATACAAAGTCCGACTCGGGAGTATCAGAGCTGAGCTGGTCAAACCTTGAAAAATCACCGACGAGCCCATCTCGCTTCAACTCCGCAAATGCACAGCAGCAAATCCAAGCAGCAGCAGCTGCTCAACAACAACATCTTCATTTGCATCAGACACAAACGACAGGGATGTCACAAGTCGCACAATTGACTCCCCACCGAATGGGTTATGCTATTTCATCAGACTCGGTTCGAGTGGAGGATGCGGACGGAGATGGTACTCTTCCCGATGTAACTATGGGCTCTGTATCGCAAGCAATGGGAAATCTTACTCTGTCTCACTACGAAGAACAGAAGTATGTGGAAGAGCAGCAGGCGAAATTACAACAACATTTGCTCGAGCAGCGTTCTCAACTTGCAGGAGGCTACGACAGGAATTTCCCACCCGATTTGACGACATCGTCGAATTTTCTGCGAACATCGCCACCTGGCGGTAGTTTGACACTCGCCGCAGTTTCCCCAAACCTCAGCTCAAAATATGATGTCAAAAATGACATGGAGATTCTTCGACAAGACTTGGCAGCTATGGCCCTGGCCCGTGAACGGGATTTAATTACTGGTCCGGGCTCTGCCCCTCCAACTGCTTCCGCTACAATTGGACTGGACTCTTTATACAAAAACAATAGTTATGCTCAATCTCAAGGTCACGATGTAAACAGAGCACAATCAGCCTCAGCATATCTCGGAAGACACCTTGGAGAAAGTGGTCGTTCGGCTTCCGCATCAGCAGCCACTGAATCACAAATCGCCAACTACTATCTCGAAGCCACATCGAAAATGTCACGAGCTTCATTCCCCGGAAGTGACTCTGATGATTCCAGTACGTACAGTCGTCGAGAGCCTTCTTCACACAGTCACTCCAGAAAATCCCATGCTTACTCCCGGGCCCCGAGCACTAGGTATCAACACTACAGTGCAGCTACTTACGAAATAGAACAACAACGGGAGCGAGAGAGAGAAATTCTGGACAGAGAAATCAGCAGCAGGAGTTATTACCATCAAAGAGCGATACTCGGGCAGCCTTCCATTTCTCCTGGATACTATCCAAGTAAAACAGCCTGTTATGAAAATCCGTCTTATTTGGTGACAGAGCCGGGGGAGTTGAAATGGACTCAGCAACAAACACAGCCTCATGTGCAGCAAAGTCATCACAGTAGCTACATTCCAACAGTGAGTCGACGAACTCCCAGCCCCATCGAAGAAGTACATAGAAAACACGAAAATATCACGGGCTCGTTGAAATCCATGCAGACGATTTTAGTTTCAGCCGGAGCATCTGCAGTCTCACCACCAGGAAATGGAAACTACGAAAGTAGTTTTCCTGCCAGAGAATCATATCTCCCCCATCATTCCCATCCACATCCAATTCAATCGCATCAACCATATGCCCATGAAGTAGCCACCGCAGCACACTACGGCACAATCAATGAACCTTCTGTCACTCCATATGAATTACGAGAGCAACATTACTATGCTCAAGGACTGCCCAGTGGCTATATACAGTCCAGGGCGGGTTACGTATCCATTAGTGCTAATGCTTCCGCAGTTCAGAGTTCCTCACTCTCAGAGAAATCCGAGAGTGAACGGGGAAGTAGCACTGCTGGACGAAAAAACAAACCCAAACGAAGTGCTAGTTTGAAATCCGCAATGAACTCCGTGGGTAATTGGCTGCAGCAAGATTTGCATTTGAGTTTGCCGAGGAAAGAACGCTCTCACTCCCTACCAACAGACGAGCAACCTGATATCCAAAAACAACAACCCACAAGAATCCCTCCTCCGAAACAAAGTTCTTCCTCCACTACAGTTTCAGGAACTTCGACAACAATGCGGAAGAAAAAGCGACACTCCATGTCAATTGTTTCGAATATCTCTGGATTACTGCACAAAGCTAGGAAGTGGAGCAGTCAGTCTGAAGACTCGGAAGCTTCTGAAACAGAATTATACAGAGGAGGGTATTATCGTCCGAAGTCTGCAACGGATGTGTATGCAACAGCAGGGAGAACGCGGACAAGAGGCGGGAAGACATCTGCGGCTAGTGGGGGACCTCGTGGCCGATCTTACGAGGCCAGTGAAAGTGATCAGAGTGAGACGAGCTTATTTCCCCGAGTGAAATCATCTTCGATTCGTCGAACCATGTCCGAAGGTTCAGGGACGGAGACAGAGAGTGAGTTGGACAGACTGCCTGACTTGGCTCAAGGTCTATTCCCTACGATTGGTGAAGTGAAGAGAACTCCGTCGATTGATCAGACTTCTGCCAAAACAACTACCTCTTCTTCTTCCGCTCCGGCTGCAGCAGATGAACATGAAGCGATGTCTCCGCTAGGATCTCCGAATGGAGATCATCCACCAAGTAGTAAATTCCCAGCGGTTCCCGCCTCAGGCATGGAATTCGCGGCATCTCGAGCTGTGGGGAAATACAGACAAAAAATAGCAGCCAACGGAAACGGTAGTAGTAATGGTACTAATGGTAATAGACATTTTCCGAGTGTTTCTCGGGCGAACTCTTTGCCTCCACCGAGACCGCCTCCTCCTCAATACGGTAGCATGCGAAGTGACAGTGAGTTAGAGACAGAAAATGAAAACGGACTGTGCTTAGATAGGCAGGAGTATAATTATAGTCCAGATATAGTTAGCAATGGGGTTCAGAGAGAGTTATCAGTAGGAGCTCCTTCTGAGGTCGCAGTAATGGATATAGCTGGGCCAAAGCCAGAATCTCAAGTGCCAACAATACCACCGACTCAAGTGAAAATGAGTCCTGAAGCGCCTTACGAGGAAATGACAAGATATCCTGAGAAAACAATTGAGCCAACCAGTGAAATGGACTACAGTAGTAAAGAGATGCTTTATTCTCGGGAAATGGTTCAGGAAACGGAGAGTTTAGACGGCGACGGGGACGCACCTACTCCTTTGTTTGCCACAGTGGGTCAAGTTTCCAGCACTAGTACAAGTAGTGGCGAGAAAATCCCTTCGTCCTCCTCATCCATGATTACAATAGTTCCTATTTCGGCTTCTAGCGAGCCTCCTATAGTAATGACCACGGAGTATCCTTCGTCCATCAAAGTTCCTCCTGTCGTCATGATGATGCCAGATGACAATGAAGAATCCGACGGGAAAAGCATTTCAGACTCGGCGAAAAGCTACGGAGTGTCCCCGACTGCCACTGAGTTCATCAGTCCTACTCGAGTGCCTGTAGTAGTTTCGCCAGGAAGTCACTCCACTTCACCATCAGCTCAGTTTTCCACATTCCGCACTGTTCACCAGCAACAAACACAACAGCAGAGTGCTCAGAAATTTTACTCACAAACACAATCCACAAAATCATTCGGAGACACAGATATGGGGAGCTCTTCGGATAGTGCAACAAGACACTCTAACAAAATCCGACTGGATTTGCCTTCACAAAGAACTTTGTCTGAAGAGGAAGACACTCGTAGCACTCACTCGTATCGGAGCTCTCGCGTTTCTTCCCGCAGACAAAGCACTGAAGAGAGTATTGACAGCGAGGACGAATGGTACAAGTACGAACTAAGAAAATTAGAGGAATTGGAACGACAGCAAATTGCTGCGATTGAGTCACAACCCACTGGAAGTGCCATCACCACTTCAATGGCCAATTCACAACGTTTTCATACTTACTCACATGCGACAGCCGCTGGTGCAGGAGGAGATGATTTTCCTTACTATCAATCACAATTTCAATCGATACCAACAGCGCCTACCGTAGATATGAAGGAAAGAATGAATCTCGTCCTGCAAGAACTTCTGCTAAAATCCGCGACAGACACTATTAGCACTGATGAACCCCAAAGTGCCGGGGGAGATCAAAAAGTGCTCTCCCGCAGTGGTAGTGTCAGCGCGGGGATCAAACAATCCGATATTAGTCAAATATCACCGAGAGAAAGAAGACTATCGATAACAAAGATGCCGAGACTAATCAATCGTGAGGATTCTTTAGGGGATGAACCTCTGGGTTACGTTTCACGCCGAAGAACCAACTCTCATGAGGACTACGATCCTGACACTGAGCACGATAGCTGTGCATCCATTTGGAAACAGTCAGAACAGCAAATGCGAGATCGAGACCGTGACTCTGGCCGAGGCTCAGGAGATTTCGGTTCTATGATTGAGCCTCCTCCAGCAGAAATTGGAATCCGCATAGGGATTGAAACAAAGAAGCAACAACAATACCACCAAGACTCTGCTAGTTTGAGAAGTACAGAATCCGCTTTTCACAGTGGAGGGAGTTCGTCCAGAACGGTTGAAGACCGACCTTCTTTGAGTCTTCCTTCTAGCTCCTCTCCTGGAGATAATGTCTGGAAGGAAGATGGGGATGTGAAAGAAAAGGACGGCGGGGATGGGTCTTCGGGAGAAACTAGTGGACCAGATACTCCACAGGAAAGTTTTGATATTGAAGAGGATGAGATGCAAATTGGAAGGGAGCAGCACGCTGTGGCTTCCGAGGAGTTGGAAGATGTAGAGGAGGAGAGACAAGGCGAAGAGGGAGAGGACGAAACTTGTTTTGAAAATCAAGAGGAAGATGAGCCGGGCGATTTGCCTGAACTTTCTGGGCCAGGGACAGGCCCTGGCACTGGAACTGGCACACCGACTTATGCAAGCAGAAGAGAATCCACTCAGAGCTCGATGTCTATATCCAGGAAATTACTCGATATGCTCTCCATGACAGAGCTCAAGAAATTCGGGAGCGACGAGAATAAAACTGGATCGATCGAAGCCGGATTGTCTGGAATTATTGGTGGAGAACAGAATTCCTCCTCCCGTGGCAGTGTGTCTAATGAAAATGACAATAAAATGTCTAAAATATCTGCCACCTCCATGTCTGTAGAAGATGAGGCTATGACCGATGAAATGAAACTAGGTCCTGGAGGGCTAGGTAGTAAATGGAGCTTTCTCAAGACACTCAAAGACAAAAAGGCTGAGGAGAAGGAAAATGCGGCAGCTGCTGCTCAGGCTGATCTCGTAAGTTCATACGTAAAGTACCCACCATCCTGCATTGTATTAGTAGAATTACTTCACATAAAATAAATTACTGTCTTACCTACCACATCTACTTACTTATCTTCCGTATTATATAAACGACATCCTCCGACGATACACTCTTTCTAATCTAAATAATCCACCATACCTACTTTCTTCATCATACTCTCCCAAATATTGTCCTATATTTCAAACATCCTCTGCCTGCCTCTTTCTTATCATGCTTTTACACTACACTTACTTGTGCAACTTCTATCCCCTACCACAATAGTATTATAACGAGTGCGACACTTTAACTTATCACCCTACATCAGTCTGTATGTCTACTACATAATACTACTATTACACTGTAATAAGTAGATATATTTACTTTATTTAACTCACATCTCTACTTGTTGGCTCGGTAAGCCACATCTCATACCAATGTAATAGAATCTAGCAACTTATACCTCAGATGACATTTATTTAGCCGTAGGTACCTAATGATATGCACATATGTACCTGCTCACCATATACAGCTGTTCAATGATAGTACATGCTATGCAGCTATTAGGGACACGCTATACCATCACAAACAATTTTAGTATAAGTGAGCTAATAATGTTTAGTATTCGTTTTGTTTACATTTCATTAGGAATATTATGACATGTGTGTGCATGTCCTAGAGTGTAGAAATGTCAAAAGTATGGTAATGTGTAGGATGGGATGGGAATCCTAATATGAGTGGAATGACCATTGAAGTGAGTAATGTAATATTTATATTCACGTTAGAAAGAGCATATGTTTGTCGTTTGATGGTGTGGACTCACGAGAGATGTAATTTATAGTTGAGCACTGCAACATTGTCAATATTCGGTGAAAGTCATAAGAGAAAGTCTTCATTGCCTCCATTACAGTGAGACTTGCATTAAGAGAATGTCTCTTCACATAATAACTCTGTCTATATTGCTGCCTTTATTTCCTAAACTACGGCTATAGTTCCCCACATGATCTCATCGTGATCGTGACGCGGTTGAAAGACTCCCGGGTTACAATAGCGAATATGTGATGCGACTACGACAAAAGCATATAATTGGTGAATACCCAAGGACTTATTAAGTACAATAGTGTGGCTTGATGGGAAGCCTCTTGACTCTGTCTGTATAGAGAAATGATTCGTCGTCGACTGGATCCGCATGATATGTTTCTAGTAGTCAGTGTGTGGACGTTGTTGGAAAAGAAGAGAGAGGCGACCACATAATACTGCACTTTAGATTGTTCCATTGGAGTTGATTTGAGCCGAGTCTATATATTTTATTGTCTTTATAGAATCCGTTAAAAAGATGTATGGATGTTCTAGTGTGGTCCTCCTCTCCCTCCAACTCGGCTTCAGTGTGAAATGAAATGAGCGGCTGGGGATGAAATAGTGATTTTGGCAATATGCTCCTCTCGTTTGCTGCTCAGCTTACCGTAGCACCTAATTCTTAATAGTATTTTGTATCCTCTACTACCAATGTTAGTTAGTCTATGCCTCTATACTCTTTTCGCCATGTGAATTAAGTTCGTCTAGTTCGTCGAATTGCTCCAGACCTAGGTTATGATTTCATGGGTTATGAATTTGGCAAGGAAATCAACTGCTCTGTTGGAGTCGAACCTTCATGAGTAAGTGTAGTTAGTTTATGTATGTATAGGCTGTGTTTGCAGACTCCCTTTGAAGTGGGGTCACTTGAGCATTCACGATCTCTGCCGAAATCATAAAATCCTCCAATTTTATCCTCTCAGTTTGTATTGCATTGGAAAAACGATATTTTTCTGTAATTGTCGGAAAAAGTGGTGCTTTAATCCTAGAATGCTTTTTCGTGTAAATGCTGACAAATTGCCCGATTTGTCTTCGGCATTCGACTGTTTGCCATTTCTCTTTGTGATCCAATTCTATTGAAATTCTTGACGTGGAAAGTATTTTATTATTCTGTACCTTTTGACTAACTACTTACTCAATAGGAGTAACTCAACCTCATGTAATTACATTGAAAACATATAAAAGCTCCATTACACATCCAAATTATGTTTTCCTCAAACCAACTATTTCTACAATGAAAACACAATTTTCAGAAATTTTATTAGGAACATTTCTATATTTAGAGCACTGAATCCTTTTACAGCAGCAGAATCTTCTAATATTTACGATGATGCAAATAGGAAGTACCTGGAACATTTTCTCCTATGAAATTTTCGTAATCATATTACGTAAGATGTGGTGTGCTTCCACTTTCACCACAGTCTGGATGATTCAATTCAATTTCCCATTCTTGCTTTATTTATTTCAGCCTCGAACAAAATGTAACATCTATGATTTCTGTAGAAAGAGATATTCGTTGCATCCGGTTTCTTCTGGTTATTTGAAATTTATATTTATTACTTCAAAAGAAGATATCTGGAGACAGGTACACATTTTATCGACTAAAGTGATGTAGAATGCCACCTATAGGACTCTGTAGTCTTCACAATTTACATTTTAATATAGTGTTTTGTTTTAATAGTGAATTCAGGAACAATTTCCCCAAAATTCCCAAATGAATAATGCATATCCTGGATATGTTAATATCAGCACAGGAGATTCACATATTGTGCCAAAATGTAGTTTTTGTTTTTATTTGGTTTTTATGATGATTGCTGAGGTGGTTAAGCATAGAGTAGGTAGAGTGGATTGTTTCGATCCGTACCTTCCATAGAGAATGTGAAAAAGGTACTTTAATGGGATGTGCAACAAAACCTAAGTACCATTGTGTATCTATAAATAATGGTTATGTGTCTGTAATGAAAAGGTTTGTAACATAGAAGTTAGAGTCGAAGGAAATAATGTCGTAGTATAGAATAACCTTTTAGTTTCCGAAAGATGTTTTTTCACAAATAGCCTGGAGCTTTTAGTCGTTCATGCGTAGCATATCAGTATAAACGAACTTATTTGTAGATACATGAAGCAGATTATAGTATAGCCTTTTGGATACAGATGACTGATCGTGAGATGACATAGAAAGCTTTTTCGTCTGGAAGCAAGTGAAAGCAAGTAAAAGTTGGCGTATTCTGTAGGATCACAAAGAAGTTAGAGTAACTTTCGTTGCCTACGTACACTGTAAAGAATATTTAACGACAAGGTAGTATTTAGAGAAACTAAATAAGAGTTGAAGTAGCAGTTGTTTTTTGTTCTCGTGTCTTCTTTCTGTGTTCTGTCCTCATAATTCCATTAATACTTCCCTTTACTAGTTTCCCCTGAACAGGATGCACTCTAGTCTACATTGTGTAATTGTTGTTGAAGTCACGTCATTTCATGTCATGCCATATCATATTACATCACCTGTTTTCACTTACGGTCAAATGACCTCTCTTTTCCATCTACTAATATAAAATGATCTCTTTAGAGTCCTCTTGCTCGCAATAAATGGTTCCCAAGCATTATTTTGAGTGAACTATACTTTCCAAGGCCTACGGGGAGTATTATTATTCAATTTTGTCCAACTTACCTTCTATGATGTATTTCTCTCAAGTTTCTTTTTCCAACCAACTATACTGCAAAGTGAACTCAAGCGAAATGCAAAAATCTGAATGAAGAAGTTTAGTTTCATAAAATTGTTGCAAAACTACTACCTACATACGTAGAGTGCAGACCAGATCGACTGCCCCACAGCAGAGCATAAAACTAAGTAGCAGACTAAGCCTCCCCAACAAAATCTTTTTACAGAAAGGTCTACATAGGTGTTTTAAGTGTAAAGTGAAAGCTATCTCCTCTTACATACATGCATGAGACAAACTCCACAACGTCCACGAAATAACATGAAATGTACACAAATTCATACATCTAAGGTTAGCTATACATTCGTGTAGTGTTTCGCAAAGTTCGGGCACTACTGCTACTACTCGTCTGAGAAAGTGATATTGATGTTTGATGGAAATAGACCGTGAAGCTTATGCCACGTTACGACTTCAAAGTTTCATACAGACTACATGATACACAAACTTTCTTCTTGGGTCATAAATACGTATATAGGTCCATGTTTTCTCTTATTACTTATCAACCGAAACACGTTAGAAAATACCCCATTAAGTTACAGTTTTACTACGTACATGCGTCTTTCTATGCGGTGACTCATATTAAGCGTACAAAAACCAACCAAGAAAAATGTGTAGGCTTATTGTTAGATAAACACAGGAGGAGCTACATACAAATAGCACGTTGAACCTACTAGAAGTGTGCTATAGATATGTAACGCTTGTGTATTCCATTTATAAGTTGGCTACATGTGTCATAAATGTAGCACCGTGCTAAAAGAAAAGTCGGTGTAAGCCCCGAAGTAAGAAAATGCATTATAGATAATGTGGCAAAGATGAAGAACAACATCTGAAAACAAAGGTTTACTTCCTTTTATGTCGGATTCGCATCGCATTGTCTGGGCAGGTGTCATGTCATCCTACGAAACACAAATCGATTTTGCTTCTTCTTTCTCTCTTCCTATACTTAAAGGTTATTTCCTACTTAAGTAGTTACCTCAACTCTACTTTCCAATGCCAATTTCCCAAACTCCTTTCTAAATATTAGTAAGTACTTCCATTGACTTTCTTTCAGAAATTAAGTCAACAAATTAGAACAAAGGGTTTTTTAAGAAAAAAATAAGGAATTCATGCTTACTCATGAAAATACATTTGCTGTCCCTAAGAATGACGTACACATAACATAGAGCAAAGGACAGAAATACAGTTTTCAGCGCAAAGCATTTCGATTGATAAAGAAAGATTGATGCAGTGAGGTTGTTGGTTTCGCATTCTAAAATATTGAAGTGGACAAAGTAAGTTAAAGAGACTATACGGCCAGTAGAAAGCATAGTAAAACCGGGACGGAAGGAAAATAATCCGAGATGTGAATAAATACGAATGGGCTAATAGGGATAGTATTGCTGTAGACTTCCACAAAAATGCCATTAAGCTGGGACAGAATACTATCACATTTGGAGAAAGTGAAAGGCAATCTTGATGGGAGACCAACGCAAATGAAATACTAACCAGAACGTTAAAGATATAGACGAAAGAAAAAGGTATATTTGCAGTAGTTGTGTAAAGTGGAATTCTTTTCTGTGTTTTTGAAATTGTTGTACAGAGTATGTATGCAAGAAAATGATTCAAAGGTAGGCACATGCTATGTACATAAGGTAGGGATTTCTGTTTTTTTGTAGAGCCACAGAGACTGAACGGCAAGAGATAGTGGGTAAGTCTAATAGAAAGCCTTATAGTCAGCATTGGTTCATTTCAAAATCGGAATGGGAATTCCAATGTCTTTGGTTTCTTGAGCTTAACGGTTGTCTGTCAGTATTTGGTTTCCTGCCTTTGCTTTTCTTCTTCCGCTATCTATCTATCTTAGTGACGGAGTTGAGTTCGTTGCTTCGTTGAGATTCCAATAGCTTTTGAATTGGACTATTTGAGGTCGTAGTAGAATAGTAGAATTAGATATAGAATAGAGCAGTTAAAGGGAGCCCTAACTGAGTTCAGTGCAACTCACTCACAAACAACAGTTCAGTTGAATTCAGTTTAGGTAGTTCAGTTGAGAAACAGAGATACATACTTACACACATGAGCTAACAAAAACTCTTTCTCTTACCATTGGTAATCTTTAATACTTATATATACCATTGTGCACTTTATATATACTTTATATGTAATTGTATAAAAACCTATACATATATAGCACTCACGTAAAACATACTAAACATCCCAGACAAGAAAGACTGATAAGACCATCCAACAAGGATTTTGGATCAAGACGAAAACGAAGCCGAGTCAAAGTCAAGTCAAAAACCTCTGAAAAATTAATGGAGTCGAGTCGCATGCGTTTTGCTGCAAGCTTTTGCTTTCTCTTTACTTTCTCCAGATATTCATAGAAATACTCGCTAAAGAGATAGGTGCTTATCAGACATAGCCCTGTAGACAGTGGATAAAATGTATTTAAACCACCATTTGAAGTACAGATGGAGCATTACCAACATGTCCATTTTATGTGCATAAAGTACATTCCATGCACACTAAATAGACCACAGAGTAGAGATTTCAGTTTTCTCCATTATTTGACTTTCAATCGAATTCCCTATACTTTCTTCCCATTTCTTCCCAACCTTTCGTTTACAACAGAGAGATTTCTGCGAGAGTCATTATTTCAAAACACTCACGTAGGTTCACTCATGCAACATAATGCATTACAATAAGTAATGTCCTAAAGCAAAACAAATCTAGCCAATGTCATTTTGTGCTGCGTAATAGCCAAATTTTACTGGCTGAATTGACAAAATAACATTGTGGCTTTTCCTTTCCCTCTTTCCCAAACTGTTAACAAGAGATTTATAAGCAGAGCACAGAACAAAATCCCCGTCTGGCTCAACAACATATATATTTAATGTTTTACATTTAAACAAATTGCAGAGCATTAGTTTGAAAAATGCTCTTTCCTTGCGACACACATCTTAGCACAAACCACTCATGTCCAACAATGGATATTCATTTATTTCGCAACTTTACGTTCAAATATAGGAAAGAAGAGAAAGTTCTCTAATGCCATGCAAGCTACATTAGAGACATCTTACCACCGCAACATTATCGTATCCCTTGTCCGTTTCAATTTCATTAGCTCTCTACACTGCTTTTAACACTGTTGACTGCAGCTTGAATAGCGTAGGTAGTTTTGTGGCAATTGGCAGCAGTATCATAAACCACATCACTAGAATCGACCTATATTACAGCTAGTATGCAAGCAAACTCAATAGACCGTGGCTTTCATCCTCCTCAAACCTCACTTCCCATTTAATTCGCCTACTTAATAAATACACAGCTAATATCTAGGTACTTACATCTAATGTAAATAGCAAATCTAATTTGTAGTTTCACAGCAATGCAGGCTCGTAGCTTCATTCGCTTACCTAAACAACTAAAGCTTCCTTTACTTACATTCGCTATGCAACTGCCTACACTTTCCTCAACCTCAATCAGAAATCCGTCCCGTAATATTCATTAAATGTGGAGAAAGCAGGAGAAACTAAACTTGTGTCTTCTTTGTTCTTTCGTTTAGAGTGGAAGCGGCGGGAGTGATGGCTCCGGACGTGGCAGCGGGTATGTTCTATTTAATTTCCTCTCTTCCTTCTATTAATTCTATCAATTAGCAAGCACGCATGTGAATGAGCACTCTGCTAATGTAACTACCTGCCTATGTAGATAATGTGACTTGCCTTCATGTCCTTCTAAATCAACTCCTATATGTGTTTATGAACAAAAGTCACTCCCTTCTAGATATTTGTTATCTCTCTTTCCTTCTTCATTACTCCCTACCTCCAGTCTTCAGACCCAAGCAAAAATTACTCCATTTATTCTAAAATTATTCTAATAGGGAAAAATCTGTCAACAAACTTAAGAATGATTTAAAGTTTAACTTTTCAACATCTTCCCATTTTAATTTTCAATTATTTATTTAAATGAAACATTGCGAAGGTTTCTTTGCGTATGTATTTAGCTAAGTTACCCATGTCATGATAAAATATCCCATCGCGAAAACGATTCCGTCTTGTTTTTATTAAGAGAGTTTAATTTAGGTTTAGATATTATTAATAGATTTTGTACATCTTGTTTAGCTAATAATAATAATATTTCTGAAGTTCTGAAGATAATATTATACGTACCTATGTTGTATGTATCTATGCATGTATGTAGGTTGTTCTATGGATAGGATGCCCAAACAAAATACAATGCGCAAGCGCCTATTTAATGCAATAAAACAATAAACTCCACTCTGGGTTAGCATCTTTCGAAATTAAAATGGTGCCTACACCCTTCGAAATTCTTAATAGTACTGGATGCCCTATAGTCCACTTTTTTGATACAGACTATTTTTAAAGGGTTGTCTGAGCCTAGATGTATTCAAACAATTTTCTATTTCTAGCATGATTTTCCATTATGACCCCAAGCAAAGTAGTTACTATTTTACATAGCTAAAACAAAGGATAATACTTGCATTGTAGGCTGCTATTTTATTTATAACCCCTGGTAAAAGAACTACTGTTTCCTTATGGAGCTTTCTCCACATGTGTATAGGAAAGGAAGAACCTATTTTTGTGTATGGTAATAACTATATAGTGCATATCCAATTTTAGTTATCAAAATATGTGAATTGTATACAGAGGACGTTTTTAATCATTTACTTTACAAGAAGAAAAATACACCCTACTGTGCTATGTGATTGTAGTTTATGTGTAGCGCTTGTACCATAGTTATTGATTGCCATTTGGATATTATTTCGACATGTATTATCCTCTGGCAAGAGTAATCATATACTATTATATATAACATAATTTGATATTTACTTGCTTGCATACCACCTGAGTATACATTTAAGTAAATGTACTAATTCTACGTTACAGCACCATAACATGCCATCCCGTCCAATACTACTCACTTATAGAAGCTATGTTCACCTAATAATATTTTGTAGGGGCGTCATTAGAATTTAGAGTTTTTGCAAACGCACTATTTACTTTACCATCTTACATATGATGTGCGTAGTCTGCCATGTTCATAATTATCAAAAGCAAATAAATGTACTCGTGTCATTATTAGTGTTCAGAATAGCAAACATTTATTCCCTCTGTTCTTCATTTGCTGGTTCCTTTTCCTATAAGTTCATTTATGCAGTCATACGATAGGCTGAAGTAGATTGTGCCTGCATGTATTTTCTATTCTAGAACTAATTAAATATTCTCTCTTTGTATACTGAAATACATTTGTTTCTAGTTTACTAGTAGATTAAAGCTAAATGTACCTTGGGTTCATTCATGGGCTTTCCATTATTACTGGTTACTCGAGTCAGGTCTGCCTTTTCGTAGTCACGCGTACTATTGAGGCTACAATGTTTACTCATGCAATATGATAGCTATTGTTTGGTAGTAGAAGATAGCTAAACACTGCATCATATTAATACAACGGTTTAGCTCAGAATATCGTTTCAAAAATCTTTTTGGTATTGTATTTCACAATAGATGACGATAATGTCATATTATAGTCAAACAGTCCATTATAGTTCATGTCCCCAAAAATATATTTTGGACCACAGAGCTGTAAAATCTCTAAGTACATAGAACTTGTGTTAAATTTTGAAAATTTTGGGCTCTAAACAAATACCTATCAATCATAACTATGACCTAAACGTTTTTCTGTTTCAAGATCATTTCCGTGTTTTCATAAAATATCTGTAAAAACAATTATGTTTCATTACTCTTACAACACAACTGATGAATTTTCATTCTTAATAATCTAAAACTCAGATGAATTTCTTGGTAAAAATAATTTATGGGTCAGGAAACAAATGCGAAAGCATAATGCATGATTTAGAATCTGTGGAGGTTTGGGATACGTGGAAGGAGATTATGAAGAAAAATGTTAGTTTTTAGGTCCTTGTTAAATAAGAGGGTTTTATAGCATGATGGCACGGGATCGGGTTGCATGGCTAAGAGAAACAATAATTAGGGCGACAGGCAATTCACAAGGATGATTAATGATGCTCATCACTACAGTAGGTATTCTCCATGAGCACGTCTGCTTCAGTGTACGTGCTTCCTACACAGTTTGCTTCTGTGATGTATCTGACTTTTGACCCCTTCAGACCTCCGCCAACATATGACATTCGGAATTGTTTTGTTGGGCTGTTGCTTTTGATGTCGTTGCGTAACTTCTTGTCTCCCCTCAAGAAAATATTGCTACGTGTCTCTCTGAACACAAACACATTGTCATTCACAATCATGCTCCTCCTAACCAACAATGGTTGCATGCCCAATAGAATTGCAGGCCTGTAGCCAGTAGAAGCATAGTTTTGCAAAACTTGTCTGTCTCGAATTAATATTTGGTTTCCTTAAACAACACAATATTACCAAATTACCGCTACAGCTGTAAAGCTACTTAACCAAACAGTAATAGAATGTTATATCTACGTGTTGGACTGAATGCAAGTGTTTTGCATGCCAATCTATTTTAATATTAACTGTAACTAATAAATATATTAGTGTATGAATCTGAATTCGCCATCAAAATAGCATTGACCGAATTGTTTTATATCTGATTGATGATAAATTAGCAGCATGCAGCTTTCTCTGGCTTTCTTTGCACCCACATTAATGTCACAGACCTGTAATACGAAATATAATACCAATTATGCCTTTTCAATGTTTTCTAGGCATCCTGGGGATAATCCGTTTTACTCCAACATCGACAGTATGCCTGATATTCGACTCGGGAGGAGGAAGTCAATTCCATTGGTCTCTGAGCTGGTAAATGGGTTTAAATAATTAAGCAATCTTACATTTCAGAATTGCAATTAACCCTTTCTACTTAAACATTAATCTTGGCTCTAAAATTTATTCATAAACTACCTGTCTGATGCTAATTCATAACTTTTATTTCTTTTCCTACCTAACTAACTTGCTTCTTGTGTGTGTTGGATGACACACTCAAAGGTTATCAAGGTACCTAATCTTTTCTTCTACCTATATCTAAACGCTTTACTTCTACTTTAGTATTCAACTTTAGCGTTTATGCTGTACTATATTTATCGTTTCTTTACTGGTGAACATAGCGTTTTCCAACTGCAAATGCTATACATTAAGTACACAGTAAATATTACTTGTATTCCATGCTTTCTCTTTTCAATCTATTCTTTACCGTTAAATTGGTTGATATCACACCAAATTCTTGTAAAGTCATTCCAATTTTAAGACTAATAGAAAATAACTGATTAGTATGTAGTAAGTAGTATCTATTGTATAACTATTCGATTGAAAGCTCATTTTCACGCTACTTTTACCAGGTATGAATACGTACGCGTTAAAATTGAGAATAATTTTATTTTTCGTGTCACAACTGATTTGACCTCATATGACGGATTAGCTAATTATTATTTTGACGGTTATATTTACTGAACTTGACTATTTCAGACAATGGCTGCCACAAAACGCCAAGCCGGATTAACAAATGCAATCCCGCGAGCTACTCTCAACGACGAGGAATTGGTAAGTGTCAGAACTTCTATTGGATTTTGTATAAAACCAAGCATTTTATGTCTAACTGTATATACTTGGTCCAGTTTTTATGTACTATTGGTATTGCCATAAATTTTATTGAAAATAGCTGTTTGGCTATAGTTTTACTTACGAGGAGAGGAATTATTTTTACCCTTAATCTATATCAATAAATTTAAATGAAAAAAAGGCTAGTTTAATGACTATTGTATGTGTCGAGCAAAGTAGTAGTAACACTATAAACTTTTCTTTGGCCATAAATAGTAATATTTGTCGATAGCACACAAGATTTATTATGGAGTATACAAGTAAATCGCGATTCAATTAGGTATGAAGACAGGTTGTTAACGTGCGAAGCAATTACAGACTTATGGTTGTTCGGAACGATGCTAACTGGTTCATTCATTCATGCAATTCAGTTCACTTTGACATTAAAATCCTTGATTACGTTAACATAAATACTATTAATAATTGCTTCTGTCTGTGAACATGACTCTATACTTTATTTTCTCCTACTCTTGAACTCTCTATCTGTATATTTGCTCTTTCTATATGAACACAATCCTATTTTCCACACTTATAGTACGTGACTATAGACAGTCTTTATATTATAGTCTAGTTTGTAGTCTTCTCTGTAACCAACCATTTTACCATCACTATACCACCACCATACTATTATTACCAGCACCTTAAATCTCAAAACTATATCATTAGTATATAATGTGTGTACGATGTAGCCCTATTTTCTATGTATTCGTCTGAATACAGGTTGACAAACCATGCCAATGATACCATACCACATAATAGTAATTGTGTGAGCCAACCAAAATCCTCAATATCTATATATACTTACCATGCCGTACAATACACCTTTGTGTGACTTACTTACACCTCTTAATGTTGTTTGACTTTTGAAATCCATTTATTGCTAGTACCATCTGAGTGAAACGTACTTCTACGTGCACCGTTTGATAGTGAAAGGACATAATATACGCCTTCGACTGCCAAAGGCTGTGTTTTCAACTATTTTCCCACTAACCAACCAACGGCCTAATCAACCGCAGACAGATTCCTTAACGTACTAGCTTAGTTATATCATATTGCTACACCTGAATACAAACTCCGACATTCACATTATGTTCATGGGCTGTGTCTATTCACCCGTACAACATAAATACATAGTTTATATGTTTCTACTACGCACATAAATTTAGTCCAGACTAAACCAGCCAGATAATTTACACAGTATATCAATTTCATGCCTGACAGTTTCCCAGATGCAATCAAAGCTCTCTTTGACTTGTATTAATTGACATTCACTGGTATTTTTGGAGCAACGGTTACCTGGAATTTCTTTCATTTCCATTATACTTCTCCGTTCTGAATCACACTTCCGTTTAATGTGTAGGCATTCATCCGTCTCACTTGTCGTCTCCATTACTGCTGCGAAATAGAACTTTATCATTATGTCCTATAGGAAACTTGGATATTGCCTACCACAAGAGAGTGGTAAACTATTCCAACTTTATTTTCGCAAAAGATCTTTAAAACTAAAACAAGGCTCATGCAATAGTTTAACATACAACTTCACATATCTCACAAATATTTCTGAAGAGTCAATTCCACCCAGCTTCAACAATAAGTTGCCCTCGTGTATATGAATTGACAAAGAAAGGGTATTCACACTTTTACATTAAGTGAACGACCATAATGGCTCTTCTGCAATGCTAAAAGATTGTGCACAGGTTACATTGCGAATTTATTAGACGTGTAGACTTGCAGCAATACAAAGCGGACATAAAGTCATATCTACAATTCTTTGTGAGTGTTTATATAGAACTTACTTAGTAGATGTTTTCCTTGATACTGCTTATCGTCATAACATACCATTGACACGTATGGAGACAAACAGCGCTACAATGTTGTTTGACATTATAATATTATAGATAATACTAGAGGCATTTCAAGTAATTTACCCCAAGTAAGCGCATTACTTATCAATATTGATTAATAGTAACCAATACGTACTAACACTATAAGAAATGTGTGTACTACTAACCACTGTCACTAACCTAACCATGCAATACGCAGAGCTAGTTCTTGAAATGAGCCAAATCATCACAAATACTGTACTAGCTTAGGTATACCTACCTACGTAGCCAGAAAGTGATTAGTAACCTACCTGTGTGTTGTAGTGTAGTAGGAAGGTTAGCATGCTGTTTATGTGTAAAACCCATTGTCTTGTCTTGTTTCACATGTCTTGTCTACGATGCTATGGATAGGAATTGGTAAGTAAAAGACCAGACAGTGTTTCACTTCACTATAACGTAACATAACGTTTAGTGCATCATTAAGCGCCTTAGTATTAGTAACTGTTATAATAATAATATAATATAGTAGAAACCTAGAGTAGTACAGCTTTATGTTTTCATAGTCAACTCAAGCTAATATGCCATAAAATATTCGCTTTTGTAATTTTATTACTCTATTTACTACTTATAGTACGCTATAACCAAATTAACATATATGTTAGAGGTGGAGATGCCAGTGATGCCACTGGGCACTATATACACCAACAGGGTAATATCAGCCTAGCCATTCCTGTCGCATACTCGTTTGACCCTCCGGTCTAAAAACTCCATATTATATCCATACATTATAACTATAGGTAATTAAACAGACGTAAAAATTGTATTAACCGAAGAATACCCAAATAACTCAGTCTCCATGATGTTTTTGAGTTGGCTTAAAATGATTTTGATGAAATTCTTCCTGGCTTTCATCAGACGTTTTGTAAATCTCGTGCATCCTAGTTGTAGTAATAATGTTCTAACGACAGGAGGGTCGAAATGAAAATTGGAAATGGCTGAAATGAATGTCTAATCGGATTTTACTGTGTTGCTCTGTCTGGTGTAGTACTCTGCCTCCGACATATATACTAGACTCGTCTTCAAACTGTTAACACTAACACTTCGGTATGATTTACTAGAAAGTCAAAAGTCCATCATGTAATGGTACTTTATATAATTCACATTTACTTAGATTAGCTCAGCACAGCTGAAGGAGACCATAATATTGTATAGCTTACATATTATTATCCTGTATATAACAGTAGACCCAGTAGACCTAAATTAACAGTTAATGCCATTATGTGTTAGTTAATACTAGACTTGAAATTGAAGATATGCCTTCATGTTCTATAGCATTACTCGTGAAGTTAATTCGCCAACTTTGATTAATGGAGTTATGAAGAGTAGCTAGTGATAAAGTTCAGGTTACAACGGCATTATCCCTCTGATGTGCTATAATACTGAAAATGCTGTCTAATAACTCACTACTATAACTATTAGGTCTAAAATGGTTTTAAAAAGCATTTTTTTAGCATTTAGTAACAGACTGGATCACTGAATGGCTAAGTGTATGGCTAATGAAGGGTAAAAATAAATTTCTGCAAAAATGCAGAATTGATTTTAGCTCGCAGTGTCTTTCTTAGCTCTAAATAGTTTCGGCAGTTTTATGTTGCGTTGCAAAGGAGCTCTATTGATTTTCAAGCTAGACAAGTTTCCTTATTATGCAAAAAGACAGATAAGCAGACAAGAACAAGGGTACGGCATGTTATGCCGTTGTTTTAAGCAGACTATCAATTTGCATTGCACAGCAGAGAGTAAATTGAAAGGTTGCATTGCATAGGACTGGCTCATCATAATGTTGACAAACCCTATAAACCTAAAATTAGAGCTCTATCTAAACTGTTTGAATTCAGTATGTATACAGTTGTGGTACAACATAAGATGTGTTTCATAGAGTTATAGCACATGAAAGTCTTGAAGTATTTGCATCTAGAAGAAAGACTCTAGCTAACTCGGAAATAACAAGCCTTGTTATAAGTTTTGGTAATGCTGGTGGTCCTCATTCATGTTTAACAATTTGCATGATCAAATCACCGTCTCTACACGTTAGAATCAAAGCTTAAGTAAGCTAAGGCACAAAATCAATATTGCAATCTTGGCGTTCTTCTTCCGTTCTTGTTCATTGACAGTCAGACACAATACAATTCAGCGAAGCGATAGGAATTGCCTACTAAATTGGATTAAATTCAGAAGAAACTATATAGCCAACTACAAACGGGACAAATTAAACTTTTATTACTTATTGACGAAATACTGTCACTACGAAAAGACATGACGAATCACTGTAGTATGGTGTAATTCAGTACTAACTGCCATAAACCTACTTTTAATAGCAAAGTTACAAACAAGTCAAACAAAATCAGTGAGTTTGACAGTTTGTATTGTTGCAAAGAGCCTGCCCCAGTTAGAATCTGCCTCGGTTGAAACGGCTTTCGCCAATGGATAATATTATATTGCTGTTATAGACACCTAAATAGTTGTGTGTTAGCAATATCGTTAATAGCTGCATCCACTGCCATCGCATTAGTCCATAGAATTATGTAATTAATGATTTTCCCCTGTCCCAACTTTTACACGATTAAACTAATTACTCCTCCTGTGTAACCTATCTAATCACACTAATTTATCAGAATAATACTGAAACCATACGTAACCTATTAACACTTGCATGCATGCAAACACAATAATTGATTTTAAATGCTATGCATGATGACCTAAGTGTGCTAACTTGTCATTGTATGAACAAGTGATTACAAAAACTGATTTACAATGGAAATATATTTATGTCCTCTACACTTGGGCGGATGTCTGGATTTACTAGTCTATAGTTTAACCTTATTCCTAGATTATCTCCTGAACCAACTTTTTCATTGTCATTTCTGTCTTTCAGTTTGCTTCATAATTTCCTGTTCATTTATTCTGATTTTCAGTTTAACAGTCGAAGCTTGCTTGTAAATGTATTATTATATTGAAAAGAAATTGAAGTCTGTGTAATAAGCTTTTAAATGGAAAGGATGAACTGAAATCAGATTCTCTACGAATATTGTATAAATGGGCTAGGCTCGTAATTTTATCTGTAGTCAAATTTTGGATTGTAATTACTTAGGCCTTTTCACAGTCACAAAATAGTAAAATAGTTTCCAGCCACTTCTCAAGCTATACGCAAAGTATAAAGTAAATAGAAGTAAAAAGCAAATACCTAGATGATTTTTATTTTGGCAAAGTAACAATATATTTTCTACACTATGATTTACTATAGAAGTTCTTTGCTGATAGTAAAGAAGAGCTTAAGTAGAGTAACCTAATAAAAGCAGTAAAATAGTAAAACTAAATCGCAGTAAAAGCAAACTGAAGAAAGACGGTAAACTTTCTTTCCGTAGTAGTTACCTATACCTAAGTATTTGCCTACAGATCTACGTATGTACACAGATTTTATTCTCTTCTATATGTCTATATGTATTATGCTATTTGATAAAGTAGAAGTAGTTATAGGAGAATGGGAAATGTGTACATACGGAAGTAAGTATACATTGGGTATAGAATATAGACTTAGTAATAGGTAAGTGAAGTGCGGGGATGAGGTTCCAAGAAGAATAATGCATTGAGGAGTGAAATTAAATCCTGATTTTTATTTCTATTGCTTCTTCTACTTCGTCTTGTTCCACTGGGCTGGATCCGGACTTTTATACGTGCAACATCAATTCGAAATTATATAGAAAATGCACGTTTACAAGAAGACACTTCAAGCTCTCATATACCCAATCTCAAGTACCACACCTCACAACTTTGTACTTTGGACGGCAACTTCTCCCACTTATTGTTACGAGTGCGAGGGTCTCCTTTGGGGAATTGCGAGACAAGGTGTACGCTGTACGGAGTGCGGTGTCAAGTGCCACGAAAAGTGCAAAGATTTGCTGAATGCAGACTGCCTTCAAAGTAAGTCCGAAACTTTCTTCTTCCAATCTCCTGAATTAGTGTCTTTTCTCCTCATTCACCCTTCACTTGCACTACTTCGATTTAAATGTCAAATACTATTAGGTGACGAGGAGAAAGGGGACAGAATTCAAAATATTTAAGTTATGGAAAGTCTAGATATCAAAGCATTTTAAGTAGGACAATCCTAGACAAGAAAATATCAAATTATTGGCAAAGATCGTTAGTTTTAATAAAAGTGTACTCCATGATTGTAATTAATATTGTTTAGTACCTGCCATCTGTACATTCCCAAAATTCTGGTTGATAATGATTGAAAATGAAATTGAGTTTGAAATAATTGGAATTTGACTTTTCAATTAGCTCTCGATCGATGGAGTTGTAAGTATAATTCTGCACTGTGAGTTTGTGTAATTATTTGGTCGGAAACAGAACTTTCTTTGTTAACCTTGAGGACATTTCGCAGCCAAAACTTGTGTGTCTTAGCTATAGGTACTAAGAAGGATTGGCAAAACTGTCGTTTACATTCGCGATTTTCTGGTACATGAAAGAAAGGTTCTATATTGAATCGATTTATTTGATGGTTGAGGGAGCAGTTAACTAAAATGCCTAATAGCAACGCATGATGTAGCATTTTTCGGACAATATTTTGTCGTTGTGTTTCGATATTTGATTTTAGGATTAGATAGGTATAAAATGTAATAATGTACATAGTTGATGTCCCAGGAAAAGAGACAGCAAATGAACATTCCTTTACCAAATAATACGGTTTATTGGATTCTATCAGAGAAGATCGTGTCGTTTGTGAGCGTTTACATTATTTTGTCCGGACTAGATGTTCATGCACTCGGCGACTTCTTTTCCACGGTTTTTTATAGTCCTGTGTAGAGTCTTTGATTTATTGCTTGGGAAGACAAATGAAAATATTGGGTCTGAAGAATTTACTTTGAGAAGAGTTCCTACAGAAAATCTGCAGTGTTACAGCCTTGAAGCTTAAACGAAAGTATGCTAGAGAAATAAATAGTTGCACTTACTCTGTAGTAGGTACTTACGTATAATAAATGGCACATCGACTTCACGTTTCTTTTTCAGTAATAAGGTTTTGTTTTTTCTTACAGTGGTTTGGTTAGTTTATTTGTAAATAGGCCAAGATTCAAGTTCCTAGTAGTTCTAGTCCAAACATTTCTGCGGTTATCAATAGAAGAAAGACGTATTTCTGACTAACTGTACCTAAATTTTCAGGAGCTGCTGAAAAAAGTTGCAAACATGGAGCTGAAGATAAAGCCAACAGTATTATCACGGCCATGAAGGAAATCATGAAACAACGTGAGCGTCAAAAGCCCGAGATCTTCGAACTGATCAGGTTGGTTGGTTATTTTTTATTATTAGAGTCATTCTCTGTCTAATTCATATAGCCTATACGCTTTGGGAATAACAAATACTATAACTAGTACGAGTAGAAAATATATGTTATGTAATACCGATAGTAAACCAGCTTATCTTAATACTTAGGATAAATGTATTTTCTCTTCCTATGTATCTTATATTCCGGGATGATGTTTTTTATTAAATTCCCAGCAGTATAAGCTGAGTCAATATAGTCGAGCGAATGATAGGAACGATACTCTTCTATTTCTATTACTTACGTTGTTAAGATATGAGATATTGTGATAATAGGTTTTGGTAATATTATATCTCGATGTGTAGTCGCACATGGGTATTGGATATTGGCACAAGAAATGTCACTTAGCTACGCGAAATGGAACCTAGTAAAGGACATTGTGGCCTGGATAAATTCCTTGCATGCTGGAATAGAAAGACCACGTAAAAATATAAATGGCCCATTTTGCTCCCAATTTCGAAAGTACTCGATTTTTGCGTTACCTTTTACATGTACAAAGGTGGGTTTGTAGGTGGTACTGTACTTTATTATTATTACTGCCCTGCCTATTACCGCCGTATAGTGTAGCATATAATTTGTGTAAATACTGGAGACGGCAGCGCAAAACTTTCTTCTCAGTTAGCCATTATCAAAAAAGTCTCACCTTTTAGCTAGGCTAAAATTACATCTAACTCAACCTTTTACTTTTCCCATGCCATACTAAAAGTAAGTATTTATGGCCTCAAGTGCAAATCTGGCTCCACATCCGTGGAGAGAAATAGAAAAGATGTAAACACTAATATAGTTCTATGAAATGTCAAAAATAATTTGAGGTTTAAATTCAAAGTATTTTAGTCATTTCAATTTCTACTTCATTGTTTACCCATCTTTTAACTTGTGAAGATGTATTATAATGCGAGAAAAAAGGTGCATTTTTTGTCACGGAAAGGGGCTGATGAAATTTATAGCGGAATTATGGACGCATTCCAGCAAATGTTAAAATTAAACACTATAAGTGTTTACGATCTGTGCATTCAGTAGCATGGGTTAGAATCAGTTCAAGAGCTAGAAGGAAAGTCCATAATTTAGCCATTAACCAACGGCTGGTTTTCAGAGCGGAATGAGATTCTGCCACAAGTATGGTAATTTTATGCTAATGTATTACAGTAGTTTACACCAAACTGTAAATGATGCAATGCGAACTAACACAGGTTAGTTATAGCATTGTTGATACTAGTTTTCATTAGCAATAATATGTCTTATATTATATTATCAAACAATAATATGAGCAAATATTTACATTTGCAACTACTTAGGTAATGGGAATTGTTACATACTTACTAATCCACAGTAATGAAGTGCAGTAAGTTTTTCCTTATTTCCAAAAGTTCACGTCTGTCTAACTGTCTAGTTATGGTTTTATATGTTACAGTGTGTATGAAACTCGGTGTGTTTTAAAACACACTGGCATTTATTAAAACTCAATGGTTTGTTAAATATGGTTCAATGTAGCCAGTTTCCAATATAATTCAACATGTAGAATCATATAAAAATAGTTTAAAGCATGACCATCGTAAATTTACTAAGATATAAATAATTTAAGTCCTAAAATTCCCAAAATCTGATATTAAACTATTCTAATACTATCAAATTTTGGTGTTTCTGAATATTGTTTTAAGATTCTAGAAAAATCATACACACCAGTGTGTTTTAAAACACACCGAGTTTCAATACACACTGTAACATATACTACAATTAATTATGAGTCCTTGTTAAGTGGTAACATTTTCTCTTTTCCTATATGACAGTTATAACAAGGGATATTTATTTGCTTACGTTCGCTACGTAAGTACTTAAACTGGATTTACTGTGATATAGCATTAACAAGTAATTTTGTGTATTTACGTAAATGAAAAGTTGCACAGAGAAACGACAGTTCCGGAGTTTGTAAATAAATGTAAGGGAAATTGTTAATTAAATTTGAATTATGAATGTACTTCTTCTAGGGAGGTATTTTCCGTAGAGGAGAAAAGTCATACAGGACACATGAAAGCGATAAAGCAGTCAGTCTTAGACGGAACTAGCAAGTGGTCCGCAAAAATTGCCATCACAGGTTTGTTACTATTAAATGCAATGACATGGCATAAGTGATACCGATTAGCTTCATTTCCAGACAATCAGTTAATTGGCTTTTCGAAAGATAAGCCACAGCAAAGGCTAACAAATTAATTGCAAATTGTATCTGTACTTTGTTTACTATTTTTATGCCAAACGGATATTCAAGTATTAAATGCTCGCCTGTGCAATTACTTATCTATCAATGTGAAATACCTAACTGTTGCTTTCTTCAGTTTCTCTTTCTTTTTGTACTCTACACAGCAGATTTAACTTTCTCTCAGTATTAATTTAACTAGAAGACACACCGCCAAACAAAAACAAGCTAATTGTGTAATAATCAGCTTGCCACTTCAATTATTTGGCAGTTAATGTCATTTCTTAAATCTTCCCTTCTCCTTTCTTTATAACTTTCACCGATTGTCTCTTTTAGTAAATTACTTTCTCTTTTCATCTACTTGTTCAAATTTTTAATTACCGTAAATTAATTTTCTGTTAATGTGTTTATTGACTACTCCTATTTTATTTTTTATTTGCTTTCTCTCTTCTCTGTTATACTTTCTCCTGTAGGTTACCTTCATTACTTTCTCCTCATTTCATTCCCAGTTGGTTTGAAAATGGATATAAGCATAATATAATGCTGTGTCAGCCATTGCAATAGTATTGTGCTATAAAAAGCTTGACTTTATAAAAATGGACCTTATTATGTCAGTGTTGCTATTGTGCTCTTACGTACGTCATTTCATATTGATTTCTTATTCTGTGAAGAGAAATAACTTTATTTTCGGTCATTTAAGCATGAAGCTATCTGTAAATCGATGTTCGCCAGCCAAGCCAAAGCCATAAGCCAGCTACCTCCTCTAATCGTAAATATTTCAAGTAATGCTGCTATACCATTGAATGTCACACCTGATTGGGCGTGGATGATGGTGCTGTCTTAATAATATAGCAATTTGTATTCCTTAAAGTAAACCTTATACATTCTATGCAATAACCTGATTGGTTTACTTCGTTGCGTTTCGTGTGTACGTATTCATGTGCTTCTGTAAATCATAATATTGGATAAGGGTTAAAACTTCGGTATGTTGAGTAACAAAAGGTAATTAACTTATCTATCAATAGATATTTAGGAAATTAGCTTACAAACCAAGGAAAGTAAGGAGCTTCGATGTGATTTGAGGTATTGCTGAAGGAAAGTGTGGTTAAGCTTAATCATAATAGTAACTATCAAGTTAATATTAAATTACCACTTTGATTAGGTTAAGTAATCTAATAGTGTAGTAGTTAATCCAAAGAGTGTATTGATCATTTCGCGTAAGAAATTGTGAATTTTAATGTACTAACCCTCTCTATAATAGTTCATTGTGTCTAATGCTTCTCCACTTCACAGAAATACATTTACTGTCGACCCAGACACTCACATTGATAACATAGAACAAGCAGAGTCCAATGTTCTTGAAGGCACATCGAAATGGTCCTGCAAGATTGCCATCACAGGTACTACTCCCTCGAATACAGTTTTGTCGAATCCCTTTGTATTGCAAAATTTTAAGTAAATATACTAACTCATTAGACCAACACGCCTCATTTATAATCAACTAAACAGATTGCATGAAGAAACTCACTCTAAAACTAACTAATTGCGTAGTTACATTGAAACTTCCTCAACTAACAATTTTATTTCTCCCACCAAGTATTTTTCCAGCACATGTTTGCAATTTAATAGAATGACAATATCATTTGATCGACAACAACACCAAAAACTCCTTCCACACCTCTGCTCACTCACAACTCACTCACCAATTAATACAAACCAAACCCAGACCCATCACAATACTGACTATACTTACTTAGTTGTTCTTTTACTGTGGTAGCTCGTGATTTAGCGAATGACCAAGATAAATCACATGATGTGTAGTAAATTTTTGATTTATAGTTAGTGTAATCTAGAATCTCAACTATTATAGACGACTGACAACCTATCTGATGTAGTTGAGTGTAGAAATATACGTTTTTCTCCTCGTAAATGTAACGTACGTACTTCATAGATCTTTAGGCATTGTTCCAGTTACAGCATTTGATTGCCTGCGTCGTTATCGTATGTTCATCGATAAACACTTCAATACTTTGGCATCCAAATATCAATCAGTGTGCATCATACGTATGGATGTATGTATGTATGTCAGTATGTCTTAGTAAGTTACTCTGTGTGGAACCATAAGAGTCATTCTGTAGGTCTGTCTCTAAATCCTAGCTTGCAAATTTATTGCTCACTTACTAGTCAATGTGTAAGCAAAATATCAAACATTTTCCTACTTATATCAGTCTGTACATGATACTAGTTGGAATAGCATACAGTAGAAGCTCAACCGAGTCTCCTTTATTGATAGTAATATCAGTGGGTCTTATTGTAAATGTAAACACCAATGTATAAGTTGTCCTTGTGGCTTTTAGTTGGCTCCTAGGGTCAATTGTAAATACTGTCTCTATCTTGCATGCTTTGTTGCATAATGTCCCCAGTTGAAGTATACTAAAGATACTAATTAGTAATTATCTAACATATTCCTTCACATAATGTAAAAAGTAACGATCCTCTGTTGTTCTGAATGTGCATACGATGGATACGGCCTCATGGAGTTTAGAATGAGTCTGAGTGCGAAAATATATATCTTGCACTAACAAAAGTAGTTGTGTAGCAAATCCAAAGCTAAAAACAATATGTATGCTTGACGTAAGTTCTTAAGCTCTTTTAAAAAGGACCCTTAAGAATGATGTTTCCTGGCTTTCACTTTTTCTGAGTTTTTCTCCATTTCCATGTGTAGCAATAGTACTTACTACGTCGGTAGGCTTTAGCGGGCAAAGTTACAATTACCAAGCAGTTGTACTTACTAAGCACTAGAATTATACAATTTTGTAGTTACGTACTAGTAGTTAGCCAATAGGAAAGCAGTAATTCTAGTCATTAGTGAATAGCGTCAATGAAGGCGTAGTGTGTACATAGTAGATTTATACTATTATACCAATACGTATAATAGATGTTAGTATGCAATAGGCTCTTTTCAATGTGAGTATTGTATTGCATACTTACAATTGGATTAGATAAGGCTGCAGATAGTTTTGTCTCTATTTCCTGTGTATCCGTGTGTATTTGTTTGCACTGTACTGTCTGTTCTGCCAATAATCTTGCCTACTATCACATAGGCATATATATAATTATACAATAGAACTAAATATATGTGCCTTGCTAGCTAACTATTAGTATAGCTCTGTACCGTAGTAGATGGATTACTTCCTAATGGTTATGTTTGATTGGTACATTAGTCTAATTGGTTTGGTTCCGTTCTAGATATTGCTTCCTTTGCTGAAATCCTCAAATTCTTATAAAGATGTAAGTATTATGAGCCCGGAGATATGCTATGAAGGCAATACTTTGTCTTTTTGTTTACCTACTCCTGCAGAAATTCAATTCGATCCAGAGGAAATACGTAGAAATACAACATACATGTTGCAAGCACTTTTTCTTGATATCCATCTACTAGCTATTCTATTTATTGCCATACAATTTCTCCAATCGGGTGAAGGAATAGCGTGTGTTATTTATTACGGACATCATTTGTAAAGATGTTATCACTTACACACACTACTTGTTTTGCAATTTCCTTTTTCCAGTCCTAGGCGTTCTTTGCTTCAAATCTTTGATCCATAGATCAAATACAATCAAAGTAATTGATAAAATATTTATATTTTGCTACCTACAATTTATTATTACTTTTATTACTGTTATTCCAATTATCAGATATATACAGATCGTTGGGTAAACGTAAACACTAATAGTAATTTTGAAAATATTTAATTTTGTTATTGCAAACAAAGTCGTCTTCATATTTCGAATTGGCTGCTGCAGATTATTGTATAGAGTATGTTTTTTTCTTTGGAGAATAATGAAATGGAAAAGAAAGTATGTAGGTAATGATTTTGGAGGCAGAAGAGGAAGCAATATTCTAAGGACTAGCCATATTCGTTAATCTCGGAAAGGTTGTTTATTTGTGTTTGTATTGTACCACTCGAATTCGCGGAACTGGAGTAAAGAAAATCGCACAAAAGCTTGTCAATAAATGATACGTATTGTTGCTCTAGCTAGAAACCCATTTGTCAGTGTTGTATAGTTAGCTTTAGCCTAGCCTCTAGCTATTACCTTCGTACTTAATTGGTTAAACTCAAACATTTTCCTGGTAGCTGTGTTGATATGCCTCTGTAGTACAGTCCACACCATACACTACGCTTTATTTTAGTATATCAGTAGATGAAATCATAGTAACTGTACATTAGTTTTGTAGAAAGCAACACGTTTTAAAAGACAACCAATCCTATACTTTACAATGTACTACCAGCCTCAAGTGTTTAATAGTTTTACCTTGCCAAGTCCCCATCAAATTTCGTATGTACTTATTTCAATGTATTTCGAATGAGTCCCCCCTTAACGATGTAAACTTTACATTGTGTACCTATTGTCGTTTGACCCATTTCCATGTTATAACTGTTTAACTGTCACTGTGTGTTCTACAGTCTAAAATGTGTCTGTTTCTGTGTAATGTTATACTGTCCCCTGGAATCGTGTTTACATGTTTTGTATTTGTTCTCCGAAGTCCTGCATTAAAAACGGATCACCAATTCAATGTTTTGTCTTTTGTCACTTGTATAGAAAGTAGGTGAATAAAATTCCTACTATTCCCATTTATTCCTGTATATTCCCTTACACCTAATGACCATTTCAATGATTGAACCAATCCTAAGCTGACCATTTACCGTAATTATATTTATTATTACAATAAATATATGAATTCGCGAAAATTTCCTGTTCCTTGTCATTATGTTGTCACTCAAACAATAAAATAGCCTATTTACACAATACTGCATACGAGATCAATAAAAAGGAAATTTACTGATGACCAAATTACTGCTAGGCAAGCTATAAATCAAAATTGCTTTCTTTGTGCTGGGAAAGTCCCTTATTCCTTATTATAAGTCAAATTAAGTACAAACATACACCCATGTGTTCCCTAATGCTATTTGTTAGCTACTTGCTCACTCACAACTTTCCCTCTATTTAAATAGCTAATAACTTGCTTTCTTCCTAAACATTAAAGCATTATGCGTAGTATGGTCATACTTTCGCTTTTCGAATTGGTCCTCTAGAATTTAAGTATGTACCTAAATGAAATCAGTAGCCATATAATACTACTTTATTGCTTTATTTCGTTCTTTTGAAATTGCACTTTAGTTTCCATACATCCGAAATATGCGATCCAAATGGAAAGTAAGATTTGAAATGAGAACACATCTGGAATCCTTACAATTTAAAATTATAAGATTGTTTCTTCCAAAATGCAGATGTTCAAGTCTTATTTTCCGCTTTTGTATTACAACCGTAAAGTTTCACATTAGCTTTCCCTGATTCTCCCATTCCCAACTGGCAATGTTATACGCAGTAAAAACGTGTTTTCCTATTTCAAGAAAATCAGATGGCCAAATGTAATATAATCATGCAAATTTTTCTCACGGATGTAATTTCGGAAAAAAGTAACTTGCAGAAAGTCGTATAACGTTCACTTGCCTCTTGGAATAAAAGTAATTGCAATCATTTGCCGAATCCTTTTTTACCAAATATGGTATCTCTTCCCTGTGTGAAACTTGTTAATGTAACTGTAATTGCAGTTGTAGAGGGTAGCTTTAGTTTAGCTAAAATGGAAATGCCTCAGTGATGAAGATAAAGCTAATGAAATGTCTTATTTATTTGCGTCTACTTCTGCGGTCCAGTCATTTGCGCTCAGGGTCTGATTGCGAAAGATAAAAGTGGAACAAGCGATCCTTACGTTACCGTCCAAGTTGGCAAAGTCAAGAAAAGGACTAGAACCATGCCACAAGAATTAAATCCCGTCTGGAATGAAAAATTCTATTTGTAAGTCTACCTCGATGATTTCATTTAAAACCTACAGCGATTTGAGTAGTAGTAGTAAAATATATGATTAGCAAATTTTTATTTCTTTGCTTAGAAACACAGTCTGTAGAATGTTTTATTGTCGTTTAGTGGTAGAATGTTGAAGTAATGGTAGACTCGTGGATAAACTTACTTTGATTTCGATACATCTTTACTGCTAGCTAAATGAAATGACATTCAATTTACCATGTTTTCCCACAGAGCCAACGTACAGACCAAAAATAAATATTTGTTTTCAGTAATAAAGTGCTGACATATTACGTATGTTGTAGTAGTAGCTAATAAAATAATACAGTAGTTTTCTGTGTAGTGCCTCAATTTCATTCTGTCCTCCTGCCTTTTTATGGCTTTGATATAATGTAATGTGAGCTATTGTAAGTTGATATCGTTTTCGTGCTCTGTCTACTCTCTCAACTCTTCCAGCATCCTTTTAATGTCAATGTCTTCACAGTGAGTGCCACAATTCTTCGGACCGGATCAAAGTACGCGTTTGGGATGAGGATAACGATCTCAAGTCCAAATTACGACAGAAACTCACTAGAGAATCAGATGACTTTTTGGGACAAACGATCATCGAGGTATGCTTGACAAACTTTTATTCTTTCCCCTGTCCTTTCCTATTAATATTGTAATTGTAGCTATAACTTGGCTAATTCGATGAAATAGAAACTATAAAGGTCTACAGCCCCAATGTAAATATAACTTTACAAAAGCAGAGATATAGCATAGGCATAGTACTTACATTTTATACGGTCTCAACTGCTTGTGATGACTTGTTCAAAGGAACGCAGTCTTTAATTGATGTTTTCTTTCGTATCATGCCAATGCTAGATTTCCTTCATTTTGGCATGACAGTAGAAAACATGTTACTTTAAGTTCAGTGAAACTTGAATAAGTTTCCGTCAAATATTTGACTTTGTCTATTTATTATTTCGTAATTATTTGTAAACCGTGTCTGGAGAAATCCTTGACTAGATTCCAGAATAGTCAGATAGGCTATAATATTTACGTATACACGTGCAAGCGCATGTACAGATAATAGATTGACTTTCTCCATAGTGGTTTTGGTAAGTAAACCGACACAGTTCACGGAGCGTAGAAAATGAAGGATTCGCTCCATCAAAGTCAAGACAGATCTGTTGATGGGGACTGTAGCGACTTGAGAGGTAGCTGACTGGACTGAGCCGAGTGAAAGATGGCAGACTAGCAGAATTAGGACAAAATAGTATTAAAGTCAAGTAATCCTTTTTGGCCTCTGTTATTGCTTTTCTTCGCCTCGGTGAATAAACATACAATGGAAAGTGATACGATAAGTTGTGTACTGAAGATAAGCCATCAAGTCGTTTGAGGTTACCACTAATAGTAAGTATTAAATGGGAATTTCTCCAACTGTCTATACGCAAGATTCTTTGATGCTGAACAGTTCTATCTGCAGCACCCATTGTCAGCACTCCTCGACACAACGAGTCTAGTTTCAGTCGGGGTTATTTAATTAATGAACGTAGGTTTCTAACTGCTGAGCATCTAATTGGACAGGATAAACGCTAGTCTTAAGAACAGACATACATTACAATAAAACTAATGACAGGCTTGGTTGAGCTCAACCATGGGCATCACAATGCCTATATCAATGAACCACCCGATGGATAAGCCAAATGCTATACCTATAGAAGAAAAATCACCTACATTAACTAGAATTAAACTTTGTTGCACAGATAGTTGAATTTAATTTTGTGCAGGTGAGAACACTCTCTGGCGAGATGGACGTTTGGTATAATTTGGAGAAGAGAACTGACAAGTCTGCTGTTTCTGGGGCCATTCGATTGCACATTAGCGTTGAAATTAAGGGAGAAGAAAAGGTAAACAATGGATTCACTAAATAAATTCTAGTTTTAAGATTATACCGAGATTTCCACTATTTATCAAGTACAACTCAATGTATTTAATGGAGAAAGCTCAATGGAGAAAGCAAGCACGGTGAGTTGATGACGGGATGTTAGATGGAGCGATGGTAAACTGTTTTTGTTGTCGGAGCAGGTATCCTGGGATATCCAAAGAGTAAAAGTAGAATTGAGAAACGAATGTTGATTTCAGGTGGCCCCGTACCACGTCCAATACACCTGCTTGCATGAGAATCTCTTCCACTACTTATGCGAGTTGACTGCCGGAATGATGAAGCTGCCCAATGCCAAAGGTGACGATGCATGGAAGACCTATTTCGAAGAGTCGGGTCAAGAGATCGTTGATGAATTCGCCATGCGATATGGCATCGAGTCCATTTATCAAGCCATGACGTAAAGTCCTTTTTCATTTGCACTTATCTTCTTTCTTACATATTCATTCTTTTTAGTATTCACTCCACCTATACTGAGCAAGGCCAGTTAGCTATGTATGTCTGGGATATAATTTCGCATAATACTGATATATCACACATGACCCCCTGTTATTACTTAGTTTTCCTAACGTTTCACTTCCTTTTTGTGATTTATCACTTTCAAAGGAAAATAAAAGCTTTCTCTAGAACAAGCCACTAGTCTCATCAGATATTATAGTATCTGTCCAAATAGGTACAAAATCCATTATAACGAAGTTGTAAGGTGCGTTATAGCAATCTCATTATTTTCCTATGCAAATTTTTTTTTCATTTCCACAAGAGATTTACAAAGGATTGACATTTTTTACTTTTGTCACTGAATAATATATACTTCATTGCAAAATGTTTTGAAATTCATATTTAGTTACAGTTATGCATGCAGCGCAGGCATTCCATTGAAAGTGTATCGTCTAAATCATAAATTGGTAAAATATTGTTGTCAGCCTTCTCGGAGTGTTAAATAGACTTTTGAATCTAAGGTTTGACAATAGTCGAAGTAGAAATAGTGGAATAAAATTGCAACAAATCAAAAAGTATGATGAAATTTATGTTTCTCCAGGCATTTTCATTGTTTATCGACCAAGTATTTATGTGCGAGCGTGCCTGCTGTGATGAGTACCCTTTTGGCAAACATTAATGCGTACTATGCGCACACGACGGCTGCCTCGGCGGTTTCAGCTTCAGACCGATTTGCGGCTTCCAACTTCGGGGTAAGAATTCTATTACTCTTCTTCTTTCGCAACAGATATTATATGTATTCCAGAGCTGTAGAAGATACAAGGACAGAATACTACTGCAGGCTCTCTACATGTATTGTATTTTTAAATCCACATTCATGTCAAACCTCATTCAACTGATGCCCATCATTTCTTCCTCGTGAAACTCATCAACATAAGAATGTGCCAGGAATCATGAATAAGTGTAGAAAGAAAAGACAAAAACTGAATACAAAGAAACCTAAGGTTACAAATACGAGTGGAGAAATCCGATGTAGAAAGAGAACAAAAAGTTGTACTTAAATGAAATTATTCTACGTGAAAGAATGAAAAGAAAGAAAAGAATAAAACCTCCTGTAAATGAACTACCACTGGGAACATGTTTGGTGCTTTATTTTCCGCTTGACTACTCTGCAACTAAAAATATTTCCCCGTATTAGATATTCAAAAATTGATTTACTACTGGCAATGCAATGTTTTAGTTATCAAATCAGTAGTTACTAACTTGTGAATAGATATCAAAAATAAACTAGAAATCCATCAGGTTGATCGGTATCAGTACTACGTTAATAGTTGTGGTTAGTTTAGACTTACAATCTGAAGTACTAACAATGACAATTCTTTGAATCATTTTAGAAAGAAAAATTTGTCAAATTATTGGACCAGCTTCACAATTCTCTACGTATCGACTTGTCCATGTACCGCAACAATTTTCCTGCGTCCAGTAGTGAGAAATTGATGGATCTCAAGTCCACGGTTGATTTACTCACTAGCATCACGTTCTTCCGAATGAAGGTAATATTTGAAACTATACATACTTTAACTAGAACCGAAGATTACTAAACTAACAAATATAAACTAGTTTTATAGAACCAGTCAGTGTGTGTCTGATGTGTGGATTTTGAAGTATTTGCTGACAGAATTTTAGTTAAATCAATATTGGAGTTTCAAATGAATTGTGTGTAGAATAAGATGTTTCTTACACATTTGCATTTTCTTAACTAATCCCTTGTGTGAGAATCTCTTTAAGCTGGATGATTTAATATTAGTCCTAAGTAAATATAATTCCTGTATACGTCATTCAGTGAATACGACAGTCCAATGGTGGGATATTTGGAAAGTCTGGTGATGAAAATGGAAAGACTTGACATTTGCGTGCAAAAAGTCAGCCATTGATGTAGAATTCTGTTTTCCTTATGGCTAGCGAGAGTCCTCGATATTCTCTTGAAGAGAGATTTAGTACAAATGTGCCTGACTGTCTATGTAGCTATAAAACACAGATCCTATCTGAGAGAAATGTACCAACATAGATCGATCTGTTAAGTCAATATTTGGGTAAGATGGGAAAATCTCGATGGGACTTTTCAAGGATCTGACCAAATACTACATGTTTGTAATCTCAGACGATGGGATTGACAACGGATACACATTTAGTGATAAGGATATAGTAAAAGAAAGTTATTCATTATCAAGAACATCTCTCCCTCATGCCTCAGTATGCTTAAGTCAACGGAAGATGGTGAAAAGTAGAGTATCATTACAGATTGGTACAGATTTTTCTTAATATTCAGTTGTACTCACAAAAATAGTAATTAACGTAATAAATAAAGCTTTGTGAACTCTAGAGATATATGTCAGGCCACCAAGCAATCGATTTTTATGGGAAAGTAAATTGCGATCTCTTGTCTTACTTCCCAGATATATTTCTCGTACATTTTTCCGAGTCAAAGTCAGTAGTCAGCCACTTGATCCATTTTCATCCCAACGCATGAATACATGTAACAGTTTGATTCGAAAATGATCTTTTTGTGCGACACTGCTTGCTAAGTAAAAATCGACCGACAGAATCTTTTATTGAACATATTAATGCAAAAAATTGCTGCTGTAATGCAAATTCACTATCTCCTGGCAAACTAGGTTATTCTTGTGTATAGTTAGAAAGATTAATTCCCGGGCGGATTTCCCTTTCCATTATTTATAACTTCCTATCCTACGGCTGGAAAAATTGATCTTTTTCTGAATTTCGAATGAAGAGATTCAAATATCTTTGCAGTTGCCCAGGACTGGTGGGTTACCTTCGTGAGGTAATAAGTGGTATTACTCAGTTATGCGGTACACTTAGATAATTGTGTTTGTTTTGGCGTTATCTGCCGTCATGAAGCTAGATAAATCATCAAGACTTAAGATTCCCCACCTTTTAATTCTCGCTGCGTATTTAGTATTTATCAATGCAAATGAAACTGAAGTGATGTATATCTTGGCATAAGTAAATTTTGTGTTGTGTTGTCTTGTCTTCTGTTGGGGTTTCCTGGATCAAAGCCAAACTCCCGACACGAAGTTGCACTGCACACTAAACTTTGATGCCAAACCACAGAAATGGCACATGAGATTCCCATCTCTTTACATTACATTGCATATAGGCAAAGCAATTTCTCTTCTTTTTGACACTGACAGGAGTAGGAAGGCGCTAAGGCAGGTGGAAGTTATTCCACAGAGCAAAAAAGATTTAACAGTTCAACAGCCACTGCGAAGAAGATAAAGGGAGTCAACTCGAAATATGAAGGACTAATGCAATATCCAGCTTTGATTTGCATTAAAACAAATGCCAAAAGTGCAGAGAGATTTTCCCATTCCCTCGTATTCGGTACCATGAATCCTGTTTTTATACCCTTGACATCGATTGAGGCTAAAATTACATATCTTTGTTGTTATTTGTGTGGAATATCCCAAAAGGAAATTAACGTCCTTATGAAAGAAAGTTAGTTTGATTTGATGTTGCTTGACGTATGCATTTAGTGTTTAAGGTTAAATATAGATTTTATTTACCAGGAGGTAATAGTTACTGCAAACAAACTAGCTAGCCATAAGTAACAGCATACAAATAGGATAAGATTAATCTCAGCATTGTTATGTAATAGTAAAGAACGAAATCCATGAACCAATTAAATTGCTTGCCTGCTAACATTACAGTAAATACGAGAGAAATGTGTAAGAAAAGTAGAAAATTATTACCTGTTTTACTCGAGGGAATTGGAAGAAAGCAAATACTTGAGCGTGTTTACCTAACCTAACGTTATTTGCTTTCTTCTCTACTCTGATGCAAAAGTCTATACAGAATTCTGTTTTTATGCAAAAAACAACTGTACTAGGTTACATTGTAGTCTCACAGCTGAAAAGGTATTTTAGTTATTCTTACAGAGAAAAAAGTTAATTTGGAATATCAAGTTGCGAAGGTGGTAAGCGCAATTTGTAAATGAAATGACTTTACTAAACGTTATTAGTCATTGAGAACAATGATACATCATCCAGGGCTATAAGAAATGAATAGATGCAATTATTGGTTGAGTACTATTGTATAAGTATTTATTTAGCTATTTAAATGACGGATTCAAGTTGGATTGGTGTAAGATTCTAAGAGTAAGTAGAATGTTATGATGTAAGAAAGAGTGTTAATGTGAATGTTGAAAATGCAGGAATGAATTGAAATGATAAAAGATCTGACAGAAGAATTCATGTTGAACATGACAGTTTGTGATGAATGGTGGCATTTGTTGTCTGTGCCGTAGGTTCAAGAACTGTCAAGTCCACCACGGGCTAGTACCGTTGTGAAGGATTGCGTGAAAGCTTGCTTACGCTCCACTTACCAATTCCTCTTCGAGAATTGCTACGAACTCTACTCCAGGGAATTCCAGGTTTGCAACTCTTCCTTAAGGATTCCACATTCACTCCATCCATACTAACACATCCTGCATAACTTGCTATATGTCCATACATTGAATTACACAACGAAGCCTTACATATTTTCACAACACAACAGCAGCACTGCTTATTCACGTCCTCCGTAGACATACACACATCTAAATACCAAATAAACTTTATCTACTGTTCTGCACTTTAAAAAGTCTTGCCAATATTTATATATAAAATATTCCTACTACCTGCTGCATCTATGCCCATTGGTACATTGCATAGACATGACCACTTCACAATGTGAATACAAATAAGTAACTCAATAAAACGGAGAAACAGTCAGACAGGAAAGTCAGGGTAGCTCAAGAAAGATTCACTCGAATATTCTGACTTATATTGCCTCGACATATTGTTAACACTGCAACTTGCTTCAGTTGTACCATTTACAGTGAAAAACGTGGTCAGTTTACTATAGATGCAGGTTTCAGAATGTGGCATTATTGCATTTGTCACATTCGAGCACTAGCTTAATAACTTAGTTAAGGAACGCGGAAATTTTCATTCAGGACTACTGTCGACCTAAAAGGCATTTCCCAACCATTAATGACTGACACATATGAATTACTTTCTACTTACGATGACACAGCTATAACTTTTACTTATTCGACCATTTTTAATGTTTTAAGTCTATTCGATTGTATAAATTGGAACAATGGCAGTTCTGAAGTTAGCAGTAAAAAATTCAGTCAAGCTAATGTTAAATAGATGTTTTGTTGTTAAGCTAAGACGAGTCGAGTTTTTGTAACTAAACTAGTGGTTTAGTCTTGTGTACTCTTGTGTTGCTACCTTATACATTTTTTAGTAATCTTAAAACCTCGATCCTATTGCAGAAATTCAGAAATCTTGTTGCAAAATATCATCTACTATTCTCATGACTTTTTCGACATTAATCTTTCACGCAGAGAGATAGATGTCCAAATCAAGTCCTATGTATTCATCATTCGTTTCCCCTTTAAAAGATACATCATGCTATGCAGTATCATCCTGTATATGTTGTGTATGTATTAGAGCCTATCTATACTATAGTGTAAATATACTCTGAAGGGGATGTTATGTAAATATGTAATGCATGTAGTTGTGTACACACACTAGTAAATGTACCTGAGAAAGAGCAAAGTAAAGAATGAATCCTGCATGCGATACTTACACTGCTAAAAAAGCTAAGGTACGTAACATAAGAGTCTCCTAAATCTGGCTGCACTTATGATTTACGTCGAAATAGAAATAGAATTCTTTTACTTCAGTTAGAAATTTCATTTCTATTCGCAGTTTATCATTCTTATTAGATTTTTGTTTGTATGTAGATTACTATGTTATAGTCCGGTTTTAGATATGAATGTGCAGCCTGCTATATAACCTGGGAGAGGAAAGTGACAGACTGACAAATACTCTGCGAATGTGTGCATAAAATATGCGCTCCTGTTTTTGATGGGTCAGATTCGACTATTTTTACTGCGCAATTATAATTTCTGTGTCCCATTGTATCAATTCTACTGTTCAACTTATGCCTGACCTTTTGACCTAGGAAGATGGACATTTATTGCTATTACATCTAAGCTTAGAGAAATGTCTTGTTTCTCACATTTAAAACTTTGTATATATTAAATAACTTATTCCATCATAGTGCAATTGAACCCTGTAGGTAGTAGGTACACATACCAAGAATAACGGAGACAAATTGACATAATAAATATTGTAAACCACCCACACCCTGCTCCTTCGCTTTACTAACGTGGCATACCTAAAAGCTTTAAATATTCTTCAAGTTAGAACGCACACAGAGTTTAAATTGTTATTTCTTGGTTTGACAGGTGGATCCGAACGAGCCAAAACGCGAACCTGATGACAATGGACCAAGACTTGACAGTGTTGACTTTTGGCACAAACTTATTGCCTTAATAGTCTCGGTTGTAGAAGAAGATAAGAACAGCTATGCCCCCGTGCTCAATCAGTTCCCCCAAGAGCTCAATATCGGACAGGTACATGACATCCACCAAACATAACAAACATTTGACTCGTTCGGCTCAATTATTATTGTTAATAATAATGCGATCGTATAACAGTGCAGTGTAATTCAATGCAATCTAATGCAGTAAGATGTTCTTGCAGTTTACTGCAAACAGATAAGCACAGTTGGGCTGAGTTATCTCATAAAATTCCATTTCGTTGAGGATGAACCTTCCAAAAGTACTTAAATCTTTCTTTACAATAGTGTATTATATTATGAGGAATGATTATAAGGAACCAATACACGTAACAATATTATTACAGACAGCAGACATCTATACTGCGTTTGTTATATAATTGTTGCCTATATTACCTTTGTATACGCATTCTCATAAATTCTACTTTTTCATGAAGTACCAAGAGTTTTATATTGGAATTTATCGTGTGTCAAGTTAAACAAGCTGGTGCTTCACCTTTGGGCTTCCTTGCCGCACTACATAAAATATTGCCTTTTAAGACACACAAACCAGAACTATGGATGGCTAAACAAATGCCAATATGCAAATTGGCTTCGTTTGACAACTTGTTCTTGTCTATAAATTATCTCAATCGTTTCTTTAAAACTCTACCAAGACTAACACTGCAATATTAACAAAAGCTCTCATTTGTTTGACTTGTTTTGGTTTTTTTTGATTTCTTTGATATACGTTGATATTTTGGTAATATGTACCTATTGTCCACTATTAGACAGACATTATTACTAAGACACAATTTCAACGAGTCGTAATCTGGGCTGTCGTTACTATTCAGCCGTAAAGACATAATTATTATTATTTGTAATTTCTGCTAAACTTGTTCAAATAGATTCTTTTTACTTTTGAAGCTTTTTCATGCACATATTTACGAGCTACCTGTATTGTATCTAATCATTTCATATCTTAGCATATTTCTTTGTGGACTATAGAATTATTTTGTGGTGAAAAAGTCCAAGTTTACCCATGCCAATACGAGTTCACGTCTGTGTTTTCCTAAAATGCAAAGTTGAAGGCAAAGTAAGTTGTACAAATAGAGATACAGCAAGCAGGGAACGAGAAATGTGTAGCTAATTGTACATAGGTATTCATTTTATTTATTTATTCCGAAGAGGTAGGTTAAAGGTTAGATCTAAACAAATACTCAACTCAATACTGTTAACTGGATTAGATGAGCTTATAGCGTTTTTACTTGGGTTCCTAGTTAACGATTAATGATCTGGTGCGTGTACATAGTACCTACAGACAGATATATGTTAGATAGTCGTATAAATAACATTGGTCTTACCTACTTGGACGCGCAATGCTGTATCGCTAGTTTCGCTTACTTACTGTACTTTAGTGTAGACATAAATAACGTTGTCGTGGTTTGGGTGGCAATGTCATTTCATTAACATATTTGACTACAGACAAGTACACGTAATCGTACTTACTGTTTACACAACATTGCTCACATGCCAGTACAACAGAATAAATAGTTATGCAAATCACACTGAGATAATTATTTCGTTTCCCATTGTATTTTAAATGCTGATTTGACGGAGTGTTTGTCTGTGGGTTTGTTTTCCACTGCTACACATCAAAAGCCTTTCATTGTATTCAAATAAGATGTGGTGGGTGATGATGCATGCAGATAGATTGATTGTAACATGAGTTTCGTTTTTCTTCTGTGTCACCCGTTCATTCTTAACATTTACAACGTAAACAGTAAGGAAATCTTGTACTGCTATATCTATATGGTGATGTCTCCGGCTATACTAAGATGTACATATTTTGTTTGTTTTGTTTAAAGAAGGATAAATATATCTTTGTCTTGTTGTCAGCTCTCCGCGGCCACAATGTGGAGTTTGTTCGCTGTGGACATGAAATACGCACTGGAAGAGCACGAGCAAAACCGCCTTTGCAAGTCTTCTGCCTACATGAATCTTCATTTTAAAGTCAAGTGGTTGTACAATAATTATGTGAAAGAAGTGCCACCCTATAAGGGATCTGTGCCTGAATACCCAGCGTAAGTGAACCATTAACCATTTTGACTCACTTAACCTCATTTCTTTTCCATGTCACTTTTGTAAGAAATTGGACAGAAGCAATCTATAATACTCTATTTGTTCGTGAGGTTATTTTAGATCTGTCATAAATAACTAAGTGCATTTTATTGTGCATTTATTATTTATACTTGGTTAAGACAGTAGGAAAAAGATTGCGGAATACTTTATCATTTACTATCTTAATGTGTCATACGTATCCTAAGTACGATGGCATGCACTAGAGTAAGATATTACGTTAGAGATAGTACGTTTCATTAAACTACTTAGTATTACTCGTTTTTATACTATTCTAACCAACATTCGACTAAGATAAAAGGTAGCTTGCTTTTATATCGAAGTAATTTAATTATTTTCCTTTCCTTGAAACTCGGGTATGTCATATCTATAATGACTATACCATAACATCTTACTTTGGTAATCCCACAAAGAATTCCTTATGGGTGCAAAGAAGATCTTGATTAACTTTCCTTGAGTTTCTTTTCTTTTGATCTGCGTCTGACATGCAAGCCCGTTGTTTTCCTTTTCCTTTTATAAAATTCGTTAGGATGTAACTGTTATATGTTTGACTGGACTAAATGTTCCCTATGCGGTACAAGCATGTATGCTTTAGCAGAAATAGAATTATCAGAAGAAAAGTTTATCTGTCTGACTATGGAAAGTTTTGCTAATTTCAGATTGTCTACGCAGAGCAGAAATAAACCTAACCCCACATGTGTGTGTTAGAAAGTCTTATTAGCATTGCGTGTGTAAATCGTGAACTATAACAATTGCACCTGGTCGCAATGTACGTATACAGCTAGGTAGCTCAACTCACAAAACTCATTTTTACGATGACATTAAAGTAAAGAAAAGTGTTATTTTCGGTAATTGCTATCAAATGGAGAAAACTCACAAGTTCCTTTACTTTGCTGCCGGATTTAATGCGTTAACTTCCCATCCATTGTTAACCTGTGAGTTTAACGAACAGGCTCGATATCCATTTATGTCCGGGTCTTTCTAGCTTTTACGAGTTTAGATATGCATACTCGACTGTTTCGTTGTGATTGCTATTGGTTAGATACTTAACGATCTAATTTATGGACATATCGAGCCAAGTATCATCCCTAATGCGATCTACAAGAAAGTACCTTGTGAAAAATTTCTATAGGAAAGAAATGCTTATTGTGCTAATGCAGTCAAACACTTTGTTGGCGTGAGTAGATAGTTTGACAAAGAATTGGTCCTAGAGACGAGCTTATTAAAAATTAGTTTAGTTTTTAGTTCAGTTCATAGCTCGACAATTGAGTTTTACGAGCTCACTTGCCTTGTCTTACTTTGTCAGTTCAGTGCCATGTCATGTGAGGAACTCATAAAATAAACGACAATCCGGTTTGCATCACATTTACAGTACATTAAGAAACATAAAAATGTAAAAACACATAGTACACAAGATAATCTTCCCTAAATACAGAAAATAGGGCTTTAAAATCCTAGCAGAACAAGCAATAAATTAATATAATGAGGCGAAACCCCAAACAGAAACTTTAACAATGAGATTAGTCAAGTGTAATCCATATACTATAGCTGCCAGGAAAATGCACTAACGTGCTCCGTTATCTTTGTTTACACTAGCTGTGCATTTACACTAATGACAGTGCTACACTTACAACTTATGTACACTCTTAAATAATACTTGAACATCTACAGACACCAGCGTAGATAACAGAACAGTACTTAACATTATATGTTGCGCATTATCCTTTTATTAACGATTCACTTTAATTGATCTATTAATGTAAATGTGACTAGATTTTACTCAAAATTCATTTTTTTAATCATTTAAACGTTACTTAAGTGACTAAACCGCAGATTTAGGACCGCAGGCCAATCTAACTTCTCAGATTTTTTTGACCTAACCTAATTTAAATTAAACTAACTAAAAATCTGCAAAGTTACATTGGCCTGCGGTCCTAAGCCTGCGGTTTAGTCACTCACGTTTAAACGTTACTATCGGACAACGAATTTTCATTCCAACTCCAAGTTGCATGTTTCTGTCAGAAAAGAAGCGGAAACTCATCGCACTGTTATTATTTCATTTACTCTCGACTTTATAAATATTAGCGTCTTAAATATTATAGACTGTCTTATTACCACTTGACCATAGTGAATGTTTTATGTTATACTAGAGCCAAAGTTCAATTTTCTCTGAAAATTTGATAACTTTAGATGAGCCGCTGACTCATATAAGTAGCTTAATTATAAGAACATCTTAAATAGAAGGAAGGACTTGTCGTTTATTTACTAGTAAATATAAGCTGAAGATAAGAGACTTTGTTGCACCTTGTTAAGGAAGTCAAACCTAAGACTACCGAGGTGAAGTGAAGAAAGGCTAGAGGAGGCAGTAAATGAAATAAATAAAAGATGGTAGGAATGATAAGGTTATTACTGTTAGGCTATGCCGTTGCATTGAGAAGAAATGGGAAAGAGGATCAGAAGAGGCAGACAATAACAAAAGTTAGTCAATAAGCCGAGACCTTAAAGAGTTTTTCAATGACATAGACTACATTGTTGATGGTGTGCTTGGTGATATATACTGAAAAGAGTAAATATGTGAACAAAATAGCTTGCTTACCTAACCTATGTAAAGTAAAGAAGCCCTGTTTCAGAACCTGATGCATTAGTTTGGTATAAAGAGTCGTAAATGTTAGCTTTATCTTGCGATGGATTCTTTCTCAATATGAAGTGAACAAAAGGGTTGAGGAGGAATTTCTTTAATTAAATTAAACGAGTGTAGGCATTTGTCTTCTAAGGAATATAAATAGGGAAGTCTTAACTACAAACAAAGTTGAAAAGCATGTAACCAATTGTAAAGTGAGTAGCTAAGAAAGCTAGACAAGGCAGGCAAGATTATCAAATTTATTTTACTTTGTGCAGTAGAATCTAACTGTCCTTATAAAGTAAATAAACATTTGAATCTCTCCTATCTCTGAGTTAAGTAATTGCATTGGTAAAGTAAAACTGAAATGTTGTTGTAATAAGCATTAAGTGTAAGTAAATTATAAAGCTTTCATTGTCTGTTTACAGGTGGTTCGAACCTTTCGTGATGCAGTGGCTGAATGAGAACGATGATGTCTCATTAGAGTACTTACATGGTGCCTTCACTCGCGATAAAAAAGACGGGGTAAGTACAAGTATCATCACATCATGATTATATACTTAACAAAATAAATGTTTATATTTTATTTCCTTTTAAGGACCAACCACTTATTTTCACTTCTCCTCAACCACAACAATTTCAATCTCAAATCAGATGTATTAAGCTACATTTTAAGTGAAACTGGGAATTAATGTATTTACTTTGGTATACAAAAAGATACATGTTGGCTGTATAACTAAAATTAGGCATGGAATCTAAAAGGAATTCCATGCTACGAAAGACAGAGACTTTATGCGCAAAATGAGCAAATATGTACCTAAAGTACGTGTAGATGTCCTAGAAAATTTCAGAATAATTGTAATGGAGCTAAAGGATATGTTTTGTTAGTTGTTCCATTAAAAACGGATGACCTCTTTTCCTTTTCGGCTCTCTTTTGAGTGTAAAAACCACCAAAGTTTCTAGACCATAAATATAGGAAAGAAGTAAATACAAGTGAAAAGCATTAGAAACATAACTCTCTACATGGATCTTTCTCATGTTGCGTGTCGTAATTTTCTCAGGTTGAAATATCCCATGAAAATAGAGAAATCCCAGATGAATAATTCGAATTTCCATGTCCGTAGTTTCCTCGAGCAGAACACGAGAGCAAATTTTCTCTAAAAATAGTATTTATATTGTGCTAGACGCCTATGGACTAATGCGAGTTTCCTTCTTCATGATTATATATCACATACGTCTTCTAGTAAAGTCTGTCCATTGTAGGATGTAATAATTTTTTGTTGTAGAACATCCTACAGTGCACTGGGTAGAATATTTGTCTTGTTATCTTATTATTCCACCATTAATACAATTTACCGGTATGTTATTAGCAAGGGCATTTCAGGGTATTATTTTTAATACAATCAAACTAACCCAGGACTCGTTTTTTATAGAAACCTCAAATTGAATGGTTAAGAGTTAAAACTGACATGACACTAAACAAACAATGCAGTCAATCCACTCGCAATCAAGAAAAGAAATAAAAATTTGATGAAATGTGATCCTTACTAAAACGATGAAGGTTTTAATGTCTCGTGAGAGGATTTTAATAGTTAGATGTGACCCTATTTTTAAAATGAGATCATATCCGCTATCACAATCATCATAACAAGTAGGTTTATTTCAGTACCTATTTAATGACGGAAGGAGTCTACCTGCATAAATTCCCAGAAACGATATGATCAATTGGAAAGAAACTAAAGTGTTATTGGGCCCAGGTTTATATTAATGTTGTTTCTGAATTGTATCAAGTGACTCATCATCCTTTCCGCCTCTCGTAACAATTTCTTACATTTTTTTCTTTATTAATGTGTTAGTAGCTTCCGAAGACCATTTTGAATAAAGGAGTAATATGGTAGGTAAATTGTAAATTGTAGTGGATGTGGTCTGAGGATAATATGTGAGAGGGTGTTAGCACACCATTAGGAAACAAGTTGGTAGTGATAATGACAAAAAATGTGGTAGACAGGTCTATGGGGTAAATAGTATGTGGAATAAAGTACTAGCTACGCCTATGAGTGAGTTATCATGAAACAGATGTTAAATTTCGTTTACACAGTCACAAAGACATCAATCTATTGTGATGTGAGTTAGTCGTTGATTGTTCATTGTGTGTCATATTACATAGTGCTTCTGTTGGATGAATTGAGTTGCTACAGTAGATGTTAACTTATTTCTAACTTACATAAGAATCTAGCCTATATTAGAGAGACATCATTTATTTGTGGTGGCAGAGAAAAACTGTTTGTGTTAGGGAAGGGAGCTCACGTCAGCAAATTACGACTCTCTCTCTCTGCTACTAAATAAATTGTAATGTAGCGAACGTGTGATGTGTGATGAAAGTGAAGTCACCTGCCTAAATACATGGTTTGAGTTAACATAAGTGTACCTGCATGAGTACATTTAGTGGCTTAATGTGAAGATGTTTTTCTTGTGCATATCATCTTGTCTGTGGAGGTTACACAGTCAACGTATGTTCTGCTAAGAAGAAAATCGAATTAAGATGTACTATCTGGGCTGAAAGAGGAAAAGGAAGGTTTTATTACTTTGGGAGTGTATTGTGATACTAGAGTAATGAACACAACATAGGTGTTTTGCTTTTATACTGCCTAATAATGGTTTGTTGCCTCTTGGCTTCACTTCACTTGCATCACTCTGTCATTATTCATGCATTTCTCTGTTAGGTAGAACCAAGCCTAAATTTTGTTTTGCATATGTTCTCCAGATGTATGCATAAGGGTGGTGCATTGTTATGCATTAAGGCAACAATCTAAATATAAAGGTGGGCAGAAGAGGCAAGTCTATTTGATAATGCAGCTCGTAAAAAGGAGAAATAAATTAACTCATGGAGAATCGGGGGTGGAGTTTCGGTGGTAAAAACTTGTGCGACATCCCCGCCTCCGTTTCCTGATCTGATAATGATTTACCTCACCATAATTTTTAATTTCACACAATCTATTTGTATTTATTCCTATCATTATCCCCCGTAATATGACGATAAAATAGGGGCGGATGAGCTTATTAATCCGAAATTCTCTAATAAAGTTTAATAAACTCGTTCTTTAATGTCCACTAATTGTATAGTCTGTCTCAATTTAATTGCCCAGCCCATTGTGGTTGTCTTGAAGTGGAAATATTAAACACGATCCTTGATAATGTCGTTATGAAATCGTCCAATTGGTCAATTAACTAATGAAAAATTTATCTTTTCAGTTCCAAAAGAGCAGCGAGCATGCTCTATTCTCTGTGTCCGTCGTAGATGTGTTCACTCAGCTAACCCAGTGCTTCGACGTTGTGTCCAAATTAGAATGTCCAGACCCAGACATCTGGAAACGCTACATGAAAAGATTTGCCAAAACTATCGTTAAAGTACTACTGGCCTATGCTGAAATTGAAACTAAAGAATTTCCTGCTCACACTAGTGATGAAAGAATTGTAAGCAATTTCATAAATAAATGACATCTCTAATGATTTGTATGACTCTGTCTCATCTTTCTCCTTTCTTTTCAGGCCTGTATTTTAATGAATAATATTCAACAACTAAGGGTCCAATTGGAGAAGTTATTCGAAGCAATGGGTGGAGACAAACTTGAAGAGGATGCTGCTAATATTTTGAAAGAGTTGCAGCAATCTCTTAATACCGTTATGGATGATTTGGCATTAGAGTTTAGCAAAAGGTGCGTAGGGTTGGAAGTTGGATACCCCACATCGCTTGTTAGTGTACAGATTTTGTGTAGAATGAATCATCAACTACGTCACGCAAATTAAGAACGATTTCAGAAGTTTGATCTTTTTATATGATTCGCCTGATTTACTGTTGTCATATTTGTGATTTACTATTATCTGTATGTGTATCTTTTAAGTAGACATCTGTCCCACAAGACTCAAGTCATTCAGTAGCTGATTTACTTATGTGCCAACCAGATACGCGTAATGAATAATGACGGGAAAAAATACTTGCATTGCATAATGCTCGAACAAATGGACTACTTATTTACTGTGTACCAGTTAAAGTCTGCATTTGTGCTGAGGACTTATCTGTTGGATATTATTTCAAAGTCCAACTAACAATAAATAGCCTGCATAACATGAACAGGCAAACTAAACAAGACAAGTTACGCTTTGGGCACTAGAAACAGAGCGAAAAGAAATTGTGGTTTGCAGCAACCACGAGTAAAGTACATTAGAACTCTAATGAAGTACGTTCGGAGGTAATGAAGGGATGAAATGTCTTTAATTTTCTCACTGCCCACTCTAGTCTGACGATAGTCCTTTGGAGTTTGTTATGCAAAACATTGTTACACACAACATGTATATTTTCATGCATGGTCATTAAGAAACTCGAGTGTATTTTTTGTGTTATTTGTTTTAAGTGGACCGTGGTCTGAGACAGTATTTTCATTTTCTCGTTCAATAAGCTGTAAAGTAAAGTAATGTGAATGCTGGTGGCGTTGTTTTGTTCTTATGGCGTGGTTTGATGATTCATTTGGTACTTTGGTTCGTGTTGATATTATGAAAACCCCAGTGACTTATATAATACATGTCTTTAGCACTGCGAAACATAATCTGTACACTACCTAATGCACTTTTCTTCTTTCTCCTTAACTTTTACATTTACTTAGCAGTGTATGTATATGAGATTGATTGATGAGACGTTATTTATTTTTGTGGTTGAATTAACTGCAGCCTGGAAGGGCGAATCACGCAGAGTGTGAAGGAATTGGGTGACTTATTACTTGCGGTGAAGGGCCAAGGGCAAATCTCACTTGCTCAACCAGCCCAGAGAAATGTTGTGGCTGCCGAAGCGGATGAAGTTCTTCGGCCTCTTATGGATCTTCTTGATGGTAAGCCAATCCTAAACCCACAAGCCAACAATTTATACATACTTCTCATTGTACCCTCGCACTATTATCCAAGGGGCTCCAAATTCCTCTCATTTTTCAAATCAACTTACTTTTGTATATGCTACATGTTGTGTCAATACTATACCCAACTGTACCCAATGTTATGTGATACAATTTTACCACGGGGAAAATAATAGACTGTATTTATCATTAAGTACCTGATGATATAGGTTGGCATGTTGAAGTGTTTGTCTGTAAGGTATAAGGTACCTTTTAAGCACTCTTATTAGTCATCTACAAATCAAATGCATAACTCATGAACAGGTTAGTGTTAAATTAAATTGAAATATTTCGGTGTACTATGTGTTATGTAGGTTATAGATAGACACTTATATCGTTTTGGTAGAACCTTCTAGAAAATGTCTAAATAGTTGTTTAATGTGAAAAATCTCAGAAGCGCTTTCTTCAGAAGACGAGAAACTATAGTCTAGATAAGGAAAGAGATAAAAGATTATTTACTGATTACTGAAAAAGGAGACTTCTTGTTTTTGTTAGAAAATATGTAGAATGCCTAACGAAACACACCGGGAGGATATATTTTTAAGAATTACTCTGTGCAAACATTCTTTTGTGGGATTGTGCTGAGAAACATAGTTACTTAATTAAAACAAAGTTCTATGTTCATCGTCACACAAACTAGGTAACATGTTTTTGAGTTTGCTTATTGCGATGGGCGTTTGTACCAACATAAAGTAAAAACAAAGATATTTCCAATTCTGCACAAATGAAGTTAACCCTTAAATGGACATTTCCACCATAAAATATTAGTTAGAAAATAATAAATGTACGTCAAGTTCAATGTAATAAAATCCGCAACTCCCACAGTTAACGAAACGAGACAGCCAGAATGAAATCTTAGCTACAGACTTAATTTGTTGGGGAATGATTGTATTTACTACACGAGCCTTTCAGTTACTAACAGAGATTTGCATTTGTGGACATAGTAATATTGTATAATATACCTAATCTAATTCGAAGGGGAGTATTATAAATCTGTGTACACATAAATGCTAGTTTATCTACGCACTAAACTAACAATAAATGTTGGTAAATGCATATCTTATGCCTTTAAGTTATGTCCCATTGGATATGACTTTGTATGGTTATGTATCTAACCTACCAAATAATCAGCGTCTCACTCACCTACACATATCCACATCAAATAGTCAACGTCAAGCAATGTACATAGAGTTAAGAGCCATAAATGTTCTATAACGTTATTATTGAGTAGCACTTAGGTCGCGACTCATTCACATGAATGTCACACAGAATTGGGATGGTGGGCCGCATGTCATCGTTATGTTGATGGTATTTTATTTCGTTTGGCGGAGGCATGAGCTCACTTAACATTATAAAGGTGACTTCAGCTCCTGAACGGAACCCTTACGAATTCCTTATTGACAGCCCCATTTTTCACATTCTTTTTTAACTGTAGCCAAACCAAAAACTCAGCCTAGCCCAGCTCATTTTCAAACGCAACTTAAATACTTAACTGCCATGAATATTGAAAATATATCCACTCTGCTAACGTCTGTATAATAGGAAGAAAGGTTTGACAAAGTACATATCTACTTAAGTTTAAAAATTTGAGTCGTGAACAGAGTAGAACAAATGTCCATGCCATGAGATGCAACTTTTCCTTTCTATTTAATAATAATACGAGATTAGGTCTGGCTAGTCTCGTCTTGAGTACAATCAGTCAAAGCAGAAGGGAAGCCCTAACAGAATAGGTAATTATATATCGAATTGATCTTAATCTTTTTGTTTTTCATATACAGAGGTAATATTAGGTGTGCTCAGAACAGGTAGGGTAGTTACATGTTTGTACGCAGACTATGGTTTGTTTAACCCAACAAAACCGTTTATTACGCTCCATTCAGTTATGTTGTGTACATATAATAATGTCTTGTGTCTTAACAGGTTCCTTGTCCCTATACGCACAGTCTTGTGAGAAGACGGTCCTGAAACGACTCCTCAAAGAACTTTGGAAGATCGTCATGAAGACTCTTGAGAAGGCTGTTGTTCTCCCGCCAATGACTGATAAGAGTGTATGCGATATGTTCTTGTCATTTTTCTTCGTTTACCTCTACTAAAACCCTTTCTGCTGTTTTATTGACTAATAGAAATACTTACAGTGTCCTATGTATCGGATCTTGTGAATATATTTTGTCTTTCCTATATGTCTGTAGCTTTACAATATACCACAATATTGTTATGATCCTAGTCTTGTGAACCAACTTTTGGTTTTTACTGTGCCCGTCCTAAGTCTTAGTTGATATATTTTCCATTTTGTTTATCCTATGGTTATAGAATGATTTATTTTCTTGTTGTACCACTGCTCCATCATCCATGATACCTAAAATTGGAGAATGACGTTTGCCTACAAATATGATGAGAGCATTTTCTTTGCAAATTTTCGAGAAAAAGGAAACTCTTTGAGCAACTTTTGAAACGCAATTCATGGACGATGTAGATTTTTGCATGAGTAGAAATACCTAATGGTATTTGCCTATTTGATGAGGTGAACTAACTTTGCTTTTATCGTTTCTGAGGAATTTCATTGAAATACTGAAGCACAGTCAATATTTTATGGGTGGAGAAGTTTCTGGTTTTTAAAGTACTCTTTAGACATCATGTTGAGATATCCTTCGTTTTTGCATGTAAAATAGTTTACATAAGTTTTGTTGGGCTTGGCGGGACTAGGTTAGCCAGAGTTTGGGCAAACGACATTTTCATTGCTTTATGAATATTGACAAGAGTTCTTAGAACGAATTTCTTAAAGCCTTGGACACTTGATTTCTCAGGTTTGGGTCAGTTCTTATGCATGAGAGCATAGGAATTTATTAATGAGTTTTGATATTTTAGATGATGTTGAAAAATCTGACGGACAAGGCTACAAACATTGCTGCAAATGCAAAGATTGAAGACATGTCGCGATTATTCAAGAATCATATGGCCAAACAAGATGTAAAATCAGCAATGAGCGGAATGATGGTAACTCTCTCATTTCGAATCTATTTTGGCATACAATTTAAAATAAAAACGAACTTACTATAAATTTTTATTTATTAGGCAAATCCTCCGAAATTACAAGACCTGGAGAAGAATTTGTCCCCAAAACAATGTGCCGTCTTAGATGTTGCTTTAGACACAATCAAACAGTATTTCCATGCAGGAGGCAATGGACTTAAGAAGAACTTTTTGGAGAAATCACCTGAATTGCAATCCCTTCGTTATGCCCTTTCACTGTACACACAAACGACTGATGCACTCATTAAGACTTTTGTCAATACTCAACTTGCTCAAGGTAAGCTTGAAAAGTCAAACATGAATTGCCTTGATAAGTTAACATTTTTCAACTGTTTTAATATCTTGAAACAAGATAGTTCTTACATAAAATTTCTCTTCGTGTTGCCGTGTGTGGGTAATAAAATTGGAGATACGTACCTACAATTTCAAGAGAATTTGCATAGATAACTTCGTAAGAACAAGTTTGAGAAGTGAATTTTTAATAGCTTAATAAATAAAAACAGCCTTTCCTGTCGGCAACCATTTGACAAACAAGTAATTTCTTGTAGGTCTTTAATATAAAAATAGATACTGGTACGCAACAGGAGATAACTAAGTTGATAGAACAAGTCATTTATATTAGCAAAACATCTTGCTGATGGGAAGTCCTCACGAAGAGTCATTTTCACACAATATGTGTATCGTTAACTTCTCAATAATAAAATAAGAGTTTAAATCTAAGTTTTCTATTACTTTTCATCTGACTATACTTATATCTACTAACTACTGTCTAAATGAGGATATAAATACGATGAGATAAATACCTCTTTAGCAGTAAAACCTTAAAAGTTATTAGGCACAATTTTTTTGTACTTATCGTTCACTGCAATACTAGCTACTCTTTGTGCAATGAAATGTGGTAGGAAATATTGTCTTCAGTTTAAGGACAACATAGCAGTAAAAGAAATGTTTTAACTTATACATTTATTTATGCATGTCTAATGGTAATCACTATTATGTATGATAAGTTGAGCACCTGAAGAAAAGGACAAAACGCAACAGAACATCTGTCCGTTTTTTACCAGACCGCATATCATTAGTATCTGGATTTTCTTTCTCATGTTACGTTAATATAATATTTAGCAGTTATAATATTAGTAGCATCAGTAGCATGTAATAAAATGTAGTGTGGACAGATAAAATAGATCTATCACTAACAGGTGACCTATTGTACAGAAACGCTGTAATAATACATTCGTAATATTTGAGTCTAACCGTTGATAGAAGCAGAATATTAGCATTTTCCTATGCAAATTCAAATACTTAATAATAATCCATAGTTTATTGTA
>JABASH010000078.1:0-64264 GCA_019776445.1 Tomocerus maximus
CCAGTTTTAATTTTAGGAAAAAACTGATATATTTTTCGAATTCCTCGTCCCCGAAAACCCTTAACTACGTAAAAGTTTTTCAGCACATTAATGTAGGCTAACTACATATGATGGACTTCCGCGGACCTTGTGGCGTGAGAGGCATTTCCCTTATACATACAAGACCGACCAATTGGTTTCGTCTGGTTGAGGGTAGATGATGGTGTAACCCTTACAGTAATTCCAGCTTATGCGAAGTAAAGGCGAAGTTCCAGGTAGCTTTATGGAGATACAGAATGTTGAATGCCAATAAGTAGATGGTATGCTAACAGAGTGAATCGGACATTATACCCGGCGTTGTTACTGTGCGCTACTTTCTTTGTATGTACACTGAACGTCTTAAACCAAGTGAAGAAGATGACCAAGGCAAATAGAGCTACGGACTAATAAAAAGCATTACTAGACATTATGATGCATGACAAAACGACAGCGCAGAACGAAGATCTATTATTTCCTCATCGGCATATCACCAGCTGTCGAGCCGCTGCCACAAACACCACTATTACCATAGAGTCCAACCGCACCAAAGAAATTCCAACCACAGGCAGAAAAATGTTTCAGCGGGCTTCTGCACACGAAAAACTCCGATTTTTGGCATTTCGCCCCACTTTCGCGCACTGAATTTTGTCCCAACAGAAAAGATCTCCTCACTCAGAGCACAGTACTACATTTTGCGAAAAAATATCGCGTATAGACTCGATTCAAGGATGTATTTTACCTATCTTGACCGGGCCGTTTTGAACATTTTGTCCCCTTTGACCAGTAGTAGTGGTTTTAACCCCGACCCAACACTGGTTGTATACCTAATGCCTTGCATGCTTTTCGTGGACGGTTGCGGACCTAATGTCTTCAGGAATCTGGAATTCTTTAGCGGAGTGAAGCTAAGTTACGTTAACATTCTCTGGATTTGGTACAGTCAAAAATGAACATTGGAAATATTATTCTTTTTGATCAACGTGGTAGACAAGGCTTTCAAGATTGCCAGAAAATGTGAAGGAGGCAATAGATCATGAAATAGACTCATTTCCCTCATATGAAAGCCATTACACTAGGGAGTTTAGAATGGACAGAACATATAATTACCCGTCCCAATGAATAACGTTGAAATACAAGGTATGTATGATCATCCTATAATTATACTACAAAACCAATGCGAAGTATTGAAAAGTTTAAGTCAGTGGATTCTGGAAGAGTATACATTGGATTGGGCTGTTTTACAAGTGTTTACCATAAAATATATCAACTGTAGCATCCATTTATATTAAAGACGTTACCGAACAAGTAGTATTTATAATTGCATATTTAGTGAAAACAAGATAAAATACACCCAATGTCACTCATTACTCACAAGTAAATATTAAACAAATTTATACTTTCCTTTATATCATGAGCATGTTGCATGCGGTTATCGTTAGGATTAACATAATTTCATTATATATTAGGATCAGTTCAACTTTACCTCTATAATGCGTATAGGTTTTTAGTATAGTTGTCAAGAGAGATTTCTAATATTTTAACTACAATCTGAGTTACCATATTCTTTGCATAGGCCCTTCAATTAGTAACTACAGGGTCGGGAAATATAATTATACCATAGAAGCAAAATAGTATTACAATATACAGTAGGACAAATACACAGGTTCGGAGTAGGACAAATACACAGAGGAGTGAGTGGAGTAGGACAAATACACAGAGGAGCGAGTGGAGTAGGACAAATACACAGAGGAGTGAGTGGAGTAGGACAAAAACAAAGGAACAATCCTAATGACAACCAAGCAAGGGGCAAGAGATCATGGACTCTTGGCTTAATGTGCTAACAACATTTTCCCGATTTTAATAATAATGGATTAGTGGCACATTACACGAATAATAATGGAGTTCTACAACTGAAGAAAGAAAATCTACAGAGTGGCCTAAGAAACTCAAATTTCCAAGGATCGCAAAATGTATCGGTATGGCTATAGGAGTCATGCATAATCTTCTAATTGGTTAAAGTGATTTTTTAACTGAGACGTTTCCTCAAATCATATGGTAAGCCACTGTGGAATGGCCCGAGCGAAGCTTCGACCTAGCACCATTCGATTATTTTGTTTGCCACTAAAGGGGGTCATATTAAGCACTTGTAAGTGGCACTTGTGATACATTTTTTATTGTTTTGTAAAATTTTGATGGGTATTGAAGTGCAATTCATTGAAGTAAAATGTAAGTAAACGAAAATAAAATAGCCGTAGACCAAAAGGTTTATAGCAATGTATAAGCCCATATGAGCCCAGTTATTTCCCCAACCCTGTATATATAAACTAGTAACCTCTAAGAAAATTTTTAGTTGTTGTATACCTACCTTTTTAAATAAGTACCCTTCATAATAAACATTTTGAGACATTATTCGGGCAGCTGGTATTGGTAAAACATTGGCAGTGCGAAGCATTTCATAAACCGTTGCATTTGAATAAACCATCCTAAGAATAAACATTTTATTTAACACAAACAATTTTCACGATGCTAATTAGAAGTATACAGTGTTTGGTATTAGAGTTATTAAATTTTATTACTGCTTTTTGTGTTCCATGGATGGTAATGTTCCGTTTGGAATAATATCATTGATTTCCTTCTGAATTAGTTTTTGTACACGGGGATTTAGTATCAGATATAGCACTCCAAAGTTGAGAACTTCTGCAGTGGACACAGAGCCAGCTTGAAATAAGTCCAAAAATGTGACAATCAACTGATCCTCTGTAAAAACATTCGTAAATGATCAAGCTTACTTAAGTTTAAATTTGACAGATTGCACATGCCGTATTCTACGAATGGGAGTAATTTGTGTCAAAGAATTGAAAGAGGGTTGATTGATCTAGAGCTATGAGTTATCAGTTTCAACGTTATACAGATGGTATCATATTCAATATTTTTACCATTTTAGTGAACCTTCTGTGAGTATACAGTATACGATATAATTTGAAAATAATAGTACATGAAATGACTGAGTTGTTGGATGGTATCAAAAAATATACCAATGGTATCAAATTCACAAAATAGTATTTTTACCAAATCGGTGACAATGTTGGGAAATTGACCGCCTTTTTGCGTTTTGACCGGGCCAACGGTCAAATTAAAAACGAACAGCAAGCCATAACAGAAGCTCGCCCGAGTAAAGGGGGCCGTGTACCAGTGTTGGGTAATTGACCACTTTTTTGCATTTTGACCAGGCCACTGGTCATAATGCTCATAAATGGTTTTAATGGTCAAAATGTCAGCCTCCAGTTAGTTAAACAAACCAGGCTAATTTAAAATATTTAGAGGGTGAAATATTGTCTAAGAACGATGAAACATTAGTCTAGTAACAACAAAATAACGCATTCTATTGATTTTTAATTGCAATTTTAGTTAGTTATAATATTGGTTGTTTACTCTTGAAGTAATTGGCTACATAACCACCTTATGCAGTATCAACTTGCCCCAAAAAGGCATTTTGACCATTGTGACCACTTTTTGATATCATTTTGACCAGGCCATTTTGACCATCATGTCCATTATGACAACTAGTGGTTTTAACCGCGACCCAACACTGGTACAGAACCCAATTGAAAGAATGTAATATTTGCCTTCGCATAACAGAGTACAAGACGCATTTGCTAATTTCACATGCCATTCTCCCGCTTCAAAAATATTAAATTTTAAAAAATTCAGAGGTATTTTAGGAAAATTTACTCTTGGCAAATATATGGAAAATTGCACGTATAAATAGTATACGATTACAGTATACGTCTCACTCTTAAAAATTGAAGTCACATCATCGTGGCAGCCTTAATATACATAAAGCAAAAATAAACGCATCAAAATTTACGTCCCGTGTCCCGTTTCATAGAAGCTTCCACAGTTCCACAAGAATTCTTGCAGTTTGAAGTTCAGTTTTAGATGAGGTGTGCTGTGTGCTAGATAGTATCATTATTTCAATATTCTTCTCAATAGCTTTTTCACTTTCTTTGATTTATCTTACCTACAGCCTACAGTACAGCGTACAGTAAGAGGATAAAGTTACTATATAATAATATATTATACTAATCAAAGCAGTTTTAGCTAACGAATAATCGAATCATGACATTAGCTAAAACTGGTTGGGGGAAACCAGCGAACTGGATTTACTGGAGCAAGTCGTCACCTCCACATGGTGAACTTCGTCGCCTCCACATGAACTTCGGATGCATCAATTTGTTTCACGTAAATGAATGAAACTGACTTCGACTGTGTGGATTGTAGTGTGGGCATGGGCACGTTCCACCATCCCAACCAAAATTATAAACGTACATACGGACCCCTCCCACAATTTTAATTTTCGAGAAAAACTGTTAGTATTTTAGAATTCGTTGTCCCCGTAAACCCTTGACTATGTAAAAGCAGTTTTATTTTTTAACCGCATGAATGTCGGCTAACCTAGAATGACGGACTTCCGCGGCCGCCCGGTGTGGCGTGAGCAAAGAGGTTGCAATGTATTATTATACTATACAAATAGAGGCAAAATGGAGAATTTTTTTGATCAGAAGTTATAACATGGATGAATAGCTCCGCCGTGGAACGGCGCGAAAAAATGGCCCATACCTACAATGCATTATTTTCATATTTCCCGCCATTCCACGGCAGTTTCTGGAAGGGACTTGTTACAGGGACGAGTATTACGGTTTTCCCTCTATTTGTATAGTATAATAGCAATATGTTCGAACCTCTTTGGATAGAACACACACACACAAACCTCTGTTCCCTCCTATGTAGTATAAAGTACAGCACGCATTGAGCATGCGCGACACGTACGGTGCAGCGCGTAAAACTCAGTTAGTAGTACANGCTTAAGCATTGAAGCACAGGTATCTGGTGGAGCGTGGACATTTGGTTGTGTTGTGGGGATTATAAACTGGACGGACTGTAGTATGTCCAAGCTTAAGGAATTGCCGTTCGTGGTAAGTCTAAACAGTGTACGAACGACTCAATAAATTTGTTGACGACTTTGTGAGAGCGCGAACTTCAAATTAGTTTGCGAAGTTTAAATGGCGGCTGGACCTATTGCAGAAAGAAATCAAGGTTCGTAATTTTGTAAAATTTGAAAAATAACTCATTTAAAAAATATAGACCTTACCTGTATACTTATGATATGACCTGATATAAGTCTACTGAAATATAAACAAATATGTAAGTTATGGGAAGATGAAGTAGCAAGTTTTGGAAAGAGAATAACGACACGCCGGCATTCAGCATTTGGGATTTTTTTAAAAATCGTATTTTTTTCCAACTTATAAACCCAAGTTGTATTTCAGACATGCTCTAGAAGAAAATTTTAATGATTGTCTAGGCATAACTAACTAAATGTCATTTTATTGCAGATGCCACCGTTTATGTTGGTGGTCTTGATGAAAAAGTATCGGAGAGCTTGCTGTGGGAATTGTTTGTTCAAGCTGGACCCGTCGGTAAGACCCGTCGGTCTCTTATAAAGCCATTATATCTTTACAATACCATGTAAATTTTTAACTGTGGTTAATGTTTTCAGTTTTAAAACAGCGATAAATTTTTTATTTTTAGTTAACGTCCACATGCCAAAGGATAGGGTCAGCTTAAATCACCAGGGGTATGGTTTCGTCGAATTCATTAGTGAAGAGGATGCAGATTATGCGGTAAGTGTACCAAGCTTGATAAAGTTTGTGATCTTCTGAAATTGATAAATACAAATATGTGATGAATTTAAAAAAATATATATTTACAGATTCGTATTATGAACATGATAAAACTGTATGGTAAACCAGTGAGAGTCAATAAAGCTTCTGCTCACCAAAAGAATTTAGATGTTGGAGCTAATGTCTTCATTGGGAATTTAGACCCAGAGGTGGACGAAAAACTTCTCTATGATACATTTTCAGCCTTTGGAGTTATTTTACAAACCCCTAAGGTAATCTATAAAATTTTCTCAAAGTTTTTTAATCATTATACTGTAGTCGCCAATAAATCTAAAATATTGGTTTTTTGTGGACAGATTATGAGAGATCCTGAAAGTGGAAATTCCAAGGGATTCGCTTTTGTAAACTATGCTAGCTTTGAGGCTTCAGATGCTTCTATAGATGCAATGAATGGTCAATATTTATGCAATAGACCCATTTCCGTTTCCTATGCTTTCAAAAAAGATTCTAAAGGAGAGAGACATGGTTCAGCTGCAGAAAGGTACAATTATTTTCAATCTTTCAATTAAATAATGACATAATGACAATGTAAAATTAAAATCAAATGTTTTTAGATTGTTGGCTGCTCAAAATCCTCTCACTCAGACTGACAGACCTAACCAATTGTTTGCTGACGCACCACCTCCTCCATCGTTGCCTGTGCCCTCTGTTCCTCCACCACCACCACCGCCTCCAATGATGACTGGACACCCTATGATGCCACCTCCTGGAAGTCAACCGCCTCCAATGATGGCCCCACCAGGAGGTCAGTGGCCAGCATGGGCTTTACCACCAATGCCACCGCCAAACTTTGCTTTTGGGTTTCCTCCGCCACCGAGACCTGCACCCCCTCCACCACCTCCCAATTATTGAATCTACATATTTGTATCTTTATTAAGTTCATTTAAATTAACTGGCCATAATGTTAATATGATATTTATGGACTAGATACATATTTTTCCGTTATGTAGGTAAATGATCTTTTGGTTTCGTTATTAACATGATTTTTATACAAGAAAATGTTGATATATCACAGTTTCTATATTACAGTACATTTTTCATTGGACTCTCTTCCGAATTTTAATAAAAACTTTCCTGTTATTAATTTTTATTAATATTTTATTCATTCATGATATGATAGAGGTCTGGTTGAAGAAATGGAAGGGGAGGTTTCTTTTTCCACTTTGATCCAGACACAAAAATTCTGGCATCTCAGGCATATAAGATTCATAAAACTTACCTGGTTGTTTGATTAAACGAGAGTAGTATTCTAAATGCCAATCATAATTAAATAAATTCCTGCAAATAAACTGTAGAAAATCATCTTTCACCACCCATAAAAATGTGCATTCTGGTAACTGGTGAAAGTGCGGAGAAAGTTTTTCATAATGCCTCTTTCAATGTTATTTTACTTGCGGTACCATGAATTGCTGAAAAATTACTCGCTTTCACAGTTGTTTTAAAGGAAAAGAAGATATTTACTTTTAAGCTTTACCATGAATTACTGCCTAATTTGCTTACCAAAATTTGCTTATTACGCTTATTAAGCTTATTACGCTTTCACTCAGCACTTGGTTAGTTATCACTATTACGCTATTACTACACAAAAACTTTCTCTACAAGTATCACAGTGCCCCGATATATGTACACTGTACGTACACTAGAGTTATTTATATGTTATCTCTCTATCCAATTTGCAAATATTTTGTTAACTCGAATATGGTGGAACGCGACAAATGTTTTCTTTTCTGTTTGGTTTGAACCAATGCCTTTAAGGCAATATCTTCAATTTATCGTATCTAAAATGTTTACTAATAGCAGTAATTAAATTCTTTGGACAGTTGCTTCTGAAGATATTCTTCGTAATTTAATTTCGGTATACCTCTTTGGTTAGTCACATATTACTAAATGTACAATACGGTAACTTAAATAAAGTGAAATCCTCTTTCAGAATTTATTAATAAACTGAGTCTATTCATTACTATATAGTGTGGAATAAAATCGATGAAAGATCTGCCAATACCATAAGAAAAATTCTGAGAGAAACTTATTTTTACTGTTATTGTGAATGGGCTGGAGAGTTAAAGAAAGCTGTTTTCCTTCAACATAATATCTAACTCTACATATCGGTAAATATTTCGCCAATTATTGTTGCTGCACTTCTTCATAAAACGAGAAGGTAGGTAATTATGATGCATTTATAGCTGAAGAATCTATAATGTAAAAATAGTTGGCAATAGTTTTATGTACACTTAAATATATCTCATAGTGTAAGATTTTTAATATCATACATATAGCATAATGGACAATGAAATTTATGTATCCAATAAGTAATAATGACTATATAGGTCTAATTAGATAACAATCTCACAGTTAAAGATTGACCATACAACAATGCCATGGCCTCTGACCGTATTTCAGGTCGCGTCCAATAAACATAAACAGTGACAAAGATATTGTTTTCATTTTCGATTCCTGCAGTTGTAAAGCAATATAATTGTCGATGCTAACGTTTGCGAGGGCATTGTTGATTGCCTGAACCTCAACGGAGTGTAACAAGGACAAATTTTTGATGGGTAATGATTCTACAGAATAGAATATGGCAAGCATACACATACATTTGACATGACATTGGTACATCGTACATATAAAGTATAAATAGAGGTACATAATTTGAATTACTTATTGTAGCAAGATTATATTATTAATAATACTTAAGGTAATAAGTAATATACATTAGTTTATGTATTGTATTAAAAGTTAAATAGACAATGATAATATAGTACTGTTTACTTATAGGGACTAGTCTTAGCTAAAATCTGAACTAAAACAGAAAAGCTCCCTAAAACTCAGATGATTTTTTTTAGATTTACGTTTGTATACCAGTCTCACAACTAATCAGAAATTGATATTGCTTACCGTTTTATATAATTGCAGTGTATTTGTGAATGGGAGATATTTCCTATAGCCATAATTATCATAAATAATTAAGAAAATTACTAAAGTTGTGTCATATAATTACGTATATTTAATTCCAAAGGCTGTCCTACAGATAATGAGATTCTATTCATAACGTTACATCCATGTAGCTTAGAAATGAGAATAATAGTGAGAATAATTAAAAACAGATTAAGAATCACAGTCGTTTATCATTCGTGTGTATGTGTGGGTACAAGTACAATTTTTACACTAATTAAGAGGTATTACTTTTAACCTGTCTCAATCAAACAGTAGCTTTGTATATTCGTAATATAATGTAATGCGTTGCGTTTCTTTGTCGAATCAATCTTGCCAGCGAGAAGTTCGTTATACTTTCAGCTTTAAATCTTATTAACGGCCACATCACTGTCATACTCATAATAATTTGATCATAATACCTATTTATTACGAATCATTCTCTCTAACACATTCAAACATGAAAAAAACTCCACTTATTCTGCAACATTCAATTACAACTTAAAATTTTGCAGAGGTGCAAACAATATCGATATCAGTTGAATAATAATTGAAAAAGCTACCTACTTAATTAAGTATATACAATAATAGCATATGATAACTTCGATGAACTGTAATAGTCTTTAGTAGATCAGTGCATAGTATTTTCATTAAATGACATTGCTTCAGAAAAGGATTTTGGGCCCAAGGTTTCCGCTTTTTAATCTAAGCAAATAAAACGAATCTAAATACATCTTTCATGCACATGAAAATGTAAATACTTTTCATCTCTATTGCCCTATTCAAAAATTACGTAATGACATTACAAGGCTGCTATGATGAAATTCAGCGTGAACTATTTACAGCCCGAGAACATTTTATAACAAGGTGTAATCAATCCAGGGAAAGTGTAAGTACAAAACGAATACCCTAATTAGAGTAAAAGAAAGTTTGTGAAAGCGATGGGGTAATATTTCTTTTTGGATGATAGATTATTGTATAAAACGAAATGGGTACAATGAGATATGTATATACGAATAGCACTATAGGGATTCGTTAGGTGGGTCCTTACATATTATCAAGTACATCTATTTAAGTAATCATATTACCGAATTACTACGAATACGAAATGCACCATAACAAGTGAGTTTTGCAATTGGCAGAATTTTAATATATACAGAAGAGTGATGCGAAAGAGGATCATTAGTACTACATAGATATGAACTTTTACATAAATGTGCTGAGAAGAACGAAAATTACCTAATTGGAACTATTCCGCGATATTATACAGCGCATACGTTAAAATTCAATAGCGAGAGAATGTCTGATTGATGACTAAGAAGAATTCACATCCATACATTCCGTAATAGAAGCAGACAGGATGATGATGCTACGAATATTACGAATGCTAGGTGGATAAAAACAAAAACAACAATTTTCAAAAATCTCAATCCCCATAGGATTCTAAAGCTAAATAAAGTGTCATTTTTTATCGATTTCATTATTTGCTTGTGGCTTGCCTACTTCCAGATCTTTCTAGTCTTGTTTCCATTCATACTCAACTCTACGTATTTCTAATCAAAGTTAGTTTGCACTTTGCACTTAGTTGAATATTTACCTTACATTTAGGCATCTAAATAAAATAAAGCATTAAATATAGTGTAATTAAATGTAAAAGATATTCATATGTCTGTTATGAAATAAAGCATAAACTATTATTGTAACTACTACGATTAAAATGTCACTTTTATATTTATTTGTGCTACATACTACCTACCTTATGATTATAGTTAACACAACGGAATATTTTAGTACATTCGTACGCAAGTAGTTTATGCTAAATAAATTTGTCTAGAAGTTACTACATATATTAAGTATCTTACGCGATGCGCTTTGCGTCTTGCTATAGTATTATAGTAAACTATACATACTATATATGTAGTTAATACAGTTGTTTTTAAATTGTAAGATGAAAATACAATGAATAACCTTTACAATTAGTATAAATTGCGAAGGAGTCAATGAAGTAGACAATATGACACAGGTAATAATGTAGATTTCGAAGATGAAGATAGTTGAATGACATAAAAACGTTAATTAACTAGTTAATTAACAAACATGTATTGTATAAGAATTCATATCTGTATAATATTATACTGTCTGTCTGTAGTTAGTAGATGTTAAGTTACGATTTTAGTAGTATTGACTTATAGTTTATTATGCATCTGCGTACGTACTATAATATAAAGTACCTTTAAATGTGGAATTAGGAACGGTAGTCGCTATTATTATTACTTATAAATTGTTTATACATTACAGTACGTATCGTTACTTTTTGTAACGTCTCTTGTACAGTAATTCCGTCATTAGGCAAATACATTAGTTAATTTTCACTGAAAAGTAAAATTGCTAAACTTTGTTGGACTCAATTTTCGTTTCGGTACGTACTGTTGCGAGTCAGCACTTTAGTACATTGTCAAGGCATTGTGTATATTCAGGAGACATTAACTAGGTATATAATATAATATTGATTCATTGAAATCAAAAGACTCCTTTAATCAACGTACTCAAAAGATGAGCTAAAAAACTTATAAAAACATGGTCATTTGTCATTGGTGTGGCTAAATCTTAAATAGCCTGTCGTCTATTAGTATAGAATTATAATGTAGTAGTGGTTCCAGCTTACTTGTGCATTTAGCAGTAGTATAATATTATCAATAGTATTTTAGTCTAGTGTTTAGGCGAATATTGAATTTGATATTTTATTAGTATTACGCAATTTACTTGTATTTACTTCCTATAACCTCCTATTATCTTTAATATAATCTGTATTGTAGTACATTTTCATCGTTTTTTACTCAATTCTAATGCTAATTGTATCAATAAGGAATATTCCATAGATTTAAATATCTGCTACTGCTTGTGCTGTATCACAAACAGATATTTGTATCCATGAAAAGAGATCTATTTCGTTCCTAGTTCGCAAAATTGAGTGTATCCAGGTAAAGCATAATATAGAGCAATGTATATGTATGAGAGGATCGAAACTCTCTGGTTGTGTAATGAAATTGTAGGTACGTAGGTAGAAGTTAGTAGCTATGTAAGTATAGGTACGTGCCTAGTACAAATAAACTCCTACAGCCTCCAGACAAGGACAACCTACCTTTCTATAATAACAGTAGACGTATTTAAATTAAAATAATTTATCAAACTATAGCTAGGTGTGCTTTGCTGTACTTTGCAGTTGTAAGTCATTTTCTAGCAAGGAGGGAGTTGATACTACACGTCCGAAGACTTGGAATTGCTTTTGGAAAGTCGCTTCTCGTCTTTGTTGTCTTCTTGGAAAAATTCATCCTACAAAATTTCATAAATAAAATTAGCCCTTTCATCTCCTCCAGCAATAACTGAGTTATGAATATAAATAAAGAAATTTTGCGTGCAGTCCCCGAGAGAAATGCTCGACTAGTCCAGTCTAACAATCCCAGTGCAATTGAGCAATGTGACTTAGTTGAACAAAACAGCAAAAGAAAGTTTTCTATGAGCGTTGATTGCTAATTCAATAGGACACGTAAAAAATAGAGGATAGGGGATATGGGTGTTAAACAACAAGACAGTAAATTACTTTTGACTGATATTTGTTGCCTCATAACCTAATTACAGGAACAAACGGTCCAAATTAAATCCAAACATACAGGTATTAGGTAAAGGAATTGGCTGGACTAAACCATACCACTCATCTGGCTGGTAGTTGTTAGCCAACAGGAGTAGACGAGCATTATGATTTACGAAGTCCCTCAGAGGACAAATTGGTATTTAGGATGTTAAATAACCTGTACTCTATCTAATTCATCTAATGACTCCAAACGAGCTATGGGGGCCTCAGGTAAATCCCATGAATCTGGTTCACTACCTTTAGAATCCTCTCTGCTGTTATCTGTCCAACCCTAAAAGACAAGAAAAAAAATTAAAATACCTGCATTGCTTAAGGGAGATGAGACGATTACTACAATGTGGAAAGGTTTACTCTGTTTAATTCTGATGGTTGCGATGTGGATCTTGTAGGAAGGTTCATACTGTCAAAAGGAGGGGACTTGGAGGGATCATCTGCTTGGTCCGGGGCTTGTGATGTAGCAACAATTTTTGAAGCTGAATCAGTTGGGGCACCCTTTGTATGTTGTAATGCTCCTGATGAAGATGAAGGTTTGTCATTTTCAGGGGGAGCACTTGGAGCTCGTATTGATGGACGACTAGCCGAAAGAGGAGCTCCTTCTCTTTCTGTCGGAGTTTGATCAATATAAGTTGGCTTCCCCTCTAACTGCATCATCCCTAACTTCATAAACAAATAGAATGGTCACTAACAGTATAAAATTAAAGAAATGCACTTTTACAAATAAAACTCAAAGAATGTGAATTATTGTATTCATGATAAACTGTGACAGAGCATGATACTATTTTAGGTACCATGTAAGCCGTACCGAAACAGTTGACTTTTGGTGCGTTTGCTGCAATAATGTAAGAATTGTGTGTACTTCTGTGCCCAGTCTTCTCTCCAATTCCACCATTTGTCTACAAGGCAAGGAATTTTACATTAATCTTACAATGTATAGGAATCTTTTGTTTATTGGAATTGGGTTTTCTAAGAGTTTTCTTCGTTTTATAGTGGAAAGTACCTGCTGAGCTGATCTATTCTGGTGTGCAAGGAGCCAGTATGACCATCAGAATCAGAGGTAGCCTCTTGGTAGGAATGTGATCTTGAGCGTCTTTGAGTTCGTCTTCTTTCAGCGTCTGTAACAAGGCGGCTGGTTCCCCCTTCGCCTTTCTCGGTTTTGTCAGCGAAGTCTAAATGGAGAGGTGTGACATCCATGCCCGCCATTTCGGTAGTGAGCTCGATGGTACCAGGTTGATGAGTGCAGGCGCCGATGACGTCGGTGTTACCTCTTGCAGCTTCTTCTTCGGTGCTAAAATAACAGATAAAAGCCTTCTTCTCAGTATTCATAAGCATTTGTCACTATGAACTTACAAGAGAATGACAAGTGAGCGCAACGCTTGATCTTGAGTTTGAGACCTGTCATCGGTAGATTTTTCTTCTGGTTTCTGTCTTCTTTTTCTTCGTACTCTGGGTGGACGGTACGCCTTTTTGCGAACATCGGACTCTCTGTCCACGGAACTGGAGCGGGAGGCTGTAAATTGTGATTTTATTCGAGAACATCGAGGATCAACCCCAGATAATTCATCCTGACACCAAAAGCAACCTCATTACTCAACTTTCATCCAAGATCCATTATGAAAGAATCTAAAGTGAATTAGTTAAACTTACATCACGCAAATTGAATGTGATTTCTAAGTTGGTCGAGAAGGAATCCGCAAATTCAGGATACATATCCAGCACATCAAGCAAATCATCGCGTACAATTTTATGAAGATCACAGTAGGTTAAGGCACGGACGTTGCACGAAGACTTGCCTATCGTAGAGTGGATACAAGGATTTTCTCCAAATATGTCATCTTTGCCTGTGCAGCACAAATGTTTTAGCAAAGACCTTTCAGAATAGAAATATCATTAAAAGAGCACTACACAAAGACTTACTGAGTATTGCCATTACAATATCTTCTTTAAGGATTTCTATTGATCCTCTTGAGATAAAATAGACAGCTGTTAGCACATCTCCGCGGTGGACGAGAGTATCCCCTGGTGGCGCATGAGTTGTTTTGAATTTCATCGATAAAGCTCTGAAAGGATTTATAAAATATATCTCCGCAAATTGGATTTTCTACAACGAATTACATCTGCAGACTTCCTTCTCAAAAGTTTGTATTGTAAATTGTAATGACATTACCGAAGGCATCCTTGCGAAGCACCATCAAAAGCAGGGCAACTATTGAGCAAATTGCGATTCAAATGAAGGCATATATCCGCTTGGAGGCATTCGGGAAATCCTTTTAGTACGCTGTTCATATCAATTCCGTTGGTATATGTCCAGGCATGCTGTAAATACCCAAGAGATAAACGTTAAATATTCGTACATTTTAATCCTTTGCTCTCTGAAATCTGTCTCTGACACTTGTTACCACACAAATTCCATAGTTTCTTAATTCCGCGAATTGCAATGCTATATTGTTCAGATTCATTTTAACATAAATTCATTTATGCGCTTGCAATTCAGACAAATCGTTAGCGGAATTAGTGGAAAGGCCAAACTATTTATTTCCATCAGTCGACAGTCTCAATTGGTACCGATGAGAAATGTTGGAAGCCATAACCACTCTAATTTTCCAGGGGCACAACCTACCATTGGATAGAATTTACGTCTTAAATCATCTTGTCATTTGCTAACTATACTCATTCATGCGAACAATAAAACTATTAAAACTTATTAGGACGAACAGTAAGTAAAATGTTTTCATCCTCTGAAACGATTACCTTTGAACTTTTCATTATTCGAATGCAAGAATGTTACCTCTACATTAAATCACTTTGAAATTTAACTATCATAAACTTCCTATTTGTAGTTATACTTAAAGTACTGAATACTGACTGTTCATATTTACATTGAGTGCCTCCATTCTGCATAATTTGTATCGTTATCTTATTTAAGTTCCTGTGCAGGAAAACATGTACCATTGAATCGCGTATCATGATAATTTTGGTGCAACTTGGCGATAAAGCATTCCATAATATCATACTACTATAACATTGTGGACATTTGATAAAGAAAAGTACTATTACAACACACAACACAGTACAGATTCAGACAGTGTATATTATTGGCAATTTGGCATTCTAACATATCTATGTAAATGTTATTAAATTATGTTGTAATGTAGCTGTATTTATTATCGATATATTTGTGATACATATTTTCCTTAGTAGTTGCTAGCAATAATTAAAGATTTGCATGTTATTTCTGTAGCTATACCGCTTGACCTATAGTTTTAGGAACTACTGCATGAAAGAGTATCTAAAGTTATCTGAGAGTATCAATGCATATTTGACAGAGAGACATTTATCAAATGGGTTGCCTTCAGTTTGATAGCTGATGTCTGAGGTAAACAGATTTGGCAAATCTGTACATTTAGGAATGAATCTGCGGTTGCACTGCACTGTATTTGCAAATGCCAAGGGTCAAATATTTTGCGTGTGTAAATGTTTGAATCAGATATGCAAGTTACAATAGCAGAGACAGAAGGCAAATGTTAAATGGTTTGTAAATACAGATAGGCTTATAAGATTAGAAGTTTGACCTTTCTAATGATTTCCAACCGTGAAAGCTCTTAACTGAATTATCAGCCCGCAGAGAAACTTCCACGTGGCAAGTCAACAAATCTAAAATAGTTCATTCCGACAATAATGCTTCTCTTCTCTGCTCTCTGGGAAATTCATTGGTAGAATGTGAACTCAATCTAAACTACATCTGAATTCCGTTTCTCTTGTAAAACATTATCTTTCACAAGAGTATTATGGCATTGAGAATATTAACAGAATGCTGCTGACTGCACGATTACGGATTGTTCATAAATAATATTATTTCAATCTCTCCATCCAGCAGCAGGAGAAAAAGTTTATACTCTTGCCAACAATAAAAGTGAGTCAATAGGTTTCCCTATAGCCCACATCGAAAATGCAGACAAAATATCCAAACTCCATATACATAAAGTACTAAATTATATACTAGTAGCATATAATTTATTTTATCAACCTTAGACATTATAATGCATAGGCATTTTGACGTGCCGACTAAATTGAAAGAGCCCAAGTCTAGACTCTGTAGACTAAACAAGTTGACACATCTCTTCCATTTGTAGTATGGATTCCGTAATGATCTCCTTCCTATCCATCCCTCACTTTTATGAACAATAATGACGTTATGAGCTAAGTACATTAGTCGACTTGACTGCTAACTCACTAGGAGTGTGAGTGTCTAATGATAGGAAATGACATGCTAAAGTAACTTAAGTCAACTTGCAAATCGTAACAACTACCAGATCTTAGCAGACCAAACCTCTATCTCTAGTGGTTAATGTATCTACTACATAAACAGAAAATGTTTGTAAAGATTCAATATTAATATCCAACTTACTTGAAAGTACTCCTCTAGCCTTTGCCGCAGTGGGTTAGGAATCTGGTGGAACCGAATGAATTCTTTAACACGGAGCATTTGTGTGTGATATCGAGCGGTACCAGAGTACAAACGCTGGATGATGGCTGATACATTTCCAAATATGCTGGCGTACATCAGAGCTATCATACAATTGCAAAAGTTAGTTACATTTATACATGTCCATTTAAATTTATATAACACATCTTACAACAACACATCTGCGGAATGCTAAATTGCATAATCCATTAACTACAACAAAGATGCATCAAAGGATACTCCACTCAAAAGTACCTACAGTAAATATCCAAATATATAATTGGGGGAATAAATCACGTCTGCTTTGATGAGCACCGATTTTCTCCTTCAGTGAACCATAATTTAGAGATGACAATTTCAACTCTCAAAGTTATTGCATGACTATACAAATTATAAACTGAAATCCTGAAAATTATAGTTTCACTGAGCAATTTACACAGTATTTGCTTCTGCACATAAAATAAACACGTTTACATGCACTGATATAGACTGCAGGGACATAGCTTGTAAATATAAAGGCTAAATAGTACGGACAAAAGTGTTAATCAATTTCACGCCCACGCGGTTCGTCACATTTTCGTATTACCGGTTTAGGGAAACGGAGATTGAAGAATAAATTTTTGACTTACATCCCACCAACATTACACAGATGGTAAATATCTTCTCTGCATCTGTGTTCGGAGAAACGTTACCGAATCCGACGGACGTCAAACTACTGAAGGTGAAGTATAAGGCTGTAACGTAGCGCGACTGAAAATTCATTTTGCATTATTTCAACGGGAGTTATCGGAGAGGATGAGAAAATGGTGAATTATTAACGAAAAATGTGAATTGAGTGAATGAATTGTATTATGAGCTACCTTGAGTGTCGGCCCCTTAGAATAAGTGCGATTTCCATGGCTCTCATAATATTGTTCCGTATCATTTGCCAAATGATCTAACCAACCTATCCGGATATCGGAAAAGGATCTTTCGGCGTTTCCAATCGCATACCTAAGAGGAAGACGAAGACAGAGAGAGAAAAGTACATTACGTTAACATGTAATGGTTTAATATAATAAATGTCAGAGTAATTCCCACATTAAGTGCAACAGCAAAACATATTTCAGTAGAGCACATAATATTTCGAGGTACGTATAATAGATGGTCGAACATACCAGATGCAAGCGAGCCAATGTGCGATAAGTGCAAACGTAGCCATAAGAAGAAGAAGCACAGCCGCTCCATATTCAGAATAACGATCTATCTTGCGAGCAACTCGAACCAGGCGGAGGAGTCGTGCTGTTTTAAGCAGTCCTATTAATGTCGTTGTCTATAAAGAGATCACATAAAGTGCCTTAAGTATCTACGTAAACTTGTTCCTTATCCGTCGAAATAAAAATAATAAGAGGGATATTTTTATGGAGCTCGTATGATATCAGGAGGGAAGATCAGAGTGAATGAATGTACCTCATCTGTGTCAGTCCCAAATAGATAGAGAAGTAAGTCAAAAGGGATGGCAGCCACTAGGTCAATGATGAACCAACCACGAAAATAATGCACTGCAATCCTACCTGGGTCAGACACAACTTCATCATTGGCATTCACATATGTCGTACGGAAATTGATGAGGATATCCACAATGAACATAACATCGACTGTAAAAAAACACGAAATGGGTTATCATGACCGGTATAGACACAAATAAATATTATAACAACGCCATGCCTAAATTACTTTGCCTAAACTTCATGCACTTTCATGTTTCAGCTGAGAAAACGAGTTTAGTATGGTTACATGATACATGATCCTAGGAACATTACAGAACTATACAATAAATTGTTTCACTAAAGTGATATTATTTTTCTTTACTACTCTAATATTGCTCGTTAGATCCTGCGTATGGGTAGAACAGAACTATAGTGCCATTATGTAAAATCTAGGAGCAGGTCTGGTTTGAGAATTCCAGGAGAGAGGAAGGCATGCATCAATAAAAAGTATAATGGAATGGAGGGTGGAGAAAGTCATGGAATATGTTTTCATCGGTGGCGTGCTCAGAATGATTGAAGACAGTAGCTATATTTGTAGTCGGGAAGAAAAGGTCAAGCACGTTTTACGGCATTTTTAGGAGAATCTGATGCTAATCATCTAATGGTCTTTGATGCTTTTTTCTCATGTTACGTTTGCGTACAAATTGGCATATAGTCCTAATAGTTGAGAGGGGGAATTTATTGGAAACCTATAGCGCAAACTAAGTGGGTCACCTGAGGGAGTTATGTTATGGAAGATAGCTTAAGTAGAACTACCGACTGGAAATTTACACGCACATAAACGACAACAATATGTTTGTAGATGTTTAGCGAGGATTTAATGCGTTGCTCACCTATAAAGTCAACAATGACTATTGGATCCTCGCTGTAGGTTTTTTGTTTATTCTTGCTAAAATTAGGCTCGTTGAGAAGAAAAGCAGCAACATAAGGCGTAAAGATAGCAGTGTACATCACAAGGAGTAGTATGAGCCAGTCCCAAACGGCTTTGAACGGAGAATAATGTAAAATGGTCCATTTGTGGATGCGGGGTGACTGCAAACGATATTCAGGCAGTACATCCGCTCCCAACGACAGCACCTGCAAAACACAAGTCATTCCACCATAACTCCAAAGAATCACCAAATGATATTTATGACACATAAAAAAGTGGTGTACCTATACAAGATTGTAATACTATATGCAATAATATTGCAATACGTTCAGAATTTGAATACTACTACTGATACTTAAGTAGCACTAAAGATATGTATTTCATACGGTAAGTAGTACTGTAATAGTGTATACAGACAATAGTAACTACGCTATACATAATATCTATGTATATAATGTGAATTGTGCAATTTACTGGGAGAAAATGGTAAAAGAGACTGTATTTTTTGAGAATAATGAAACGTATGTGTTACATTTGGATAGAAACCTTTCTGGCTTAGTGGAAAGGTACGTATACTCCACAGAGTACACTTGATAACTTATGTAAAATGTATGGTAAATACAAGTTTAATGTACTAGCAAGTAAAACCAAACACGCTGCTTGTACATTTTGACTAGAGAACTACGACATACATTAGAAACATTAATGTCGTCAGACATTGTAAGGGGAAGGCTAAGGCCCAGAGTGATGTTCGTGAATACCGAGTGAGGAGGGCTTGTCGATGTAAGCTGAACAACCGGAGCTTTTGGACAATTCCGTTTTTTCTTGTGTCTAGATGAAATTGGACCGTCGCTGCCGCTGCTTCCGCAAACACTGCTTACGTCACTACATTAGTAAACCTTGCGCCTTCAGTCAAATCCTCATAGAAAATGTGCATGGAAACTTTTCCCATGCACGGTCATTTATTACGTATGCAGAAAGATATTTTTAATTTTGGTAGTATTTAGCTACTATTTACAGAAGAGGGTCATCTCCGTACCTGTTTCTATTATGTTCCCCTAGTCGTGAGAATACTCCACTAAAAAGTTTGTGATTCGACAGAATTTTCGCAGAGTGCCGAGGAGAGATTCGCAGAGGGTTTAAAATGGGCAACTCACGGTCTCTGTAGTCCGGATCAACAAAATCCTGTTTTAAGGCAAATTGGGAGGAAGGGCAGGGAGCGAGAGGCGAGATTGGACTTGCAGCCAAAGCTGTCGACGGTGTTGGCGGAGTCACCAACAATGACGGCCGTCTCACTCTCGCAGTCGAAGATATTGGCAACGAGTATCTGCACCGATGTGCATGAGAGGCTTCTAGACTTGTTCTCCTGCGACCACTTCGACTTAGTGAGTATTCCTCCCTTGGCTCATCTTCCACTACCCACAACGTTGGGATTTCCAACTGCGACGAACATCGTCGGCCCAAAAACATCGCTGCAGAATTGAACATCTTTAAATGTCAACGCTGCCACTGAACAAAATCCAGGCAAAGCCACTACTCTGCCGCTCAAATGAATCTCCGACTCCAATTTGCAAACTTAATTACATTTCTACGTGTACGCCTAATTAAACTCCATAATATGTAACTTCAACAATATCTCCAGTGCACATCACGAAAACTACCTAACAACTTCCTATGTTCTGTGCCTATGCAATTTCAACTTTAATTTCTTGACGTAATCACATTATTTTACTTTCCTTCATTCTACCTACATATACGTGTATACTGCACATATACAAAGATAATTATTACTGTAGTGCGCAAAACATGAGTACCCACACTTCCATTTACGTGTAGGTACAAAATAATTGCAACTGCATTGTAATAAGTACATTGATACTTAATTGGAACTTTTCCTACGTTGAATTTCCTTAAGTTCTCCAGGGAAATCTTTGAGTAACAAAATTATAGTCCACAGTCCGTAATGCACTAACACGATTTCTACAATTTGACATTTTTCCCCGAGTTTGACTCAACACACCTATTTGTGTACAGATATGTACTTAGGTAGGTATATAAGTTGTAGGTATATTGGTCGGTGTTCTTAAATTGTATTGTATTATGTACTATTTACTATGTAGTTTACAGTTAAGATAAGCCACACAAGTGACGTTTGTTCTAGTGGCCAGTATTTAGAGCCTGTGTTTTTAAGCAATCACAACTATCAAAACAGATCATCAAAAATACATTTGGCTTGGCTATGGGTGTGAAATGGGATTTACTATGGACATTTTATCTCCATTATGTTTTCTGTAAAAGCAAAGCTTTCTCTTTTCTCTCCAAGATTAACAGTTTCCTTGGCTTTCTTTCACTTCCACTGCCAAGAAAACGATAGTAGCAATAGATTGGGCTCCCTCCTGCCACTGCCTTGCTGACGAGTTACATACATACATAGCGAATCCACTCTTTGCTTCCCTCTAATTTTCTCCAGTACACATAAGTACATAGGTAATAGTAAATAGGTATAAAACGGCCAGCTAACTGGAACAACTCATAAAAATAAATGGACTCGTACTGTAAACACTGAAGGAACAAAGAGAAAACGTCTTTTTGAATGAAAGTTATATATAGTACATCATATCACCACTCTTTTCGACAAAACAATCATCACAGACCCAACTATCAGTATATAGAATATATAAATGCATATAATATATCGTTAAAACACTATTATGTTCTCCTCAGACAAATAAACAGAAATGAATCAATAGAAACCAGAGCAGTATATAAAGCTACGTGTGGTAATAAGAAATCAAATTAAACTGATAAACAAGTGCAGATATGTATTTATCGAAACTAATGGTTTATATATACACTATAGATTTCTGGCTAAGAGTGGTTCTGGGTATAAAGGACTAATAGGAATCCAATCCACTGTGTAATAAAAAACAACACATTGTTTCTTGTTATTTGCACATATGTTGTAAGACGGGTGGTGGGTGATGGTGAGTGACTTGACCTACTGTTGGTAGGGAGCTATTTATTCTGAAATTCCGTGCACAAGATCATTACAAGTCTTTGTCAGGCCGCTAATTTGTTGCTGCAGATAAAATAATTCTGTCGTTGTCGCTTTAATGGCCTTCCTACCCTTCGTGGAACTTTTTGACTCTTGACACAGAAAACAGAAGGAATAGCTCTAATAACAGCCTGAAATCCTTATCTTTGATATTTTCTTTACTCTTCGACAATTATTGTAGCTAACAAATTCACACAGTAAGTGGTATTTAGAAGAATAGAGGCAATAATAATGCACAACACCTGGAGTTGTATAGAACAATGTAGAACTTTAGGAATATAGGTACACAATATTTCACGGAAATGGTATATTACTAATATAGATGTACCTAAATAATAATAACAAGTAAATTGACGTGAAATGAGTGGAGAAACATTCGGAGAAAACAGTCTGAAATGAAATTATGACTTTCACTACGGGGAAAGCAGGGAGAAGTCGTAAAACTAGATTTGAGAATGCAATCCACTGTTGATAAAGAGAAAAAAATATGGCATATGTTCCAGGGAAGAGTGAACTGGACACGACTGGAGTAGAAAAGAGTCGCGAGTGAAATGAGAGGAAAAGGGGGTTTGTATTTGCTTGGCTTAAGTTTCTGGTTGTAAAATACGTGAGTGAACAATAGTTACGCTTTTACAATCACCCCACTAGGTATAGTATAGTACTAAAAGGGAAATAAAAGTAACTTGTATATCTAGGTGTGAAATAATCGGAGACTAGGCCTGCTCTTCCTCTCTCAATAACGTCTGGACTGAATCCATTATGTAGTTTAGTATTCGGCCCTCTCCCCGCACCAGAAACATGTGTAAGTGGTCAGAAGGAAGAGGATCTAATATACAGACCTAGATAAATACTAGGGAGCTATTACTATCTCCTGCACGTAGAACTAATAGTATAAACCTATCAGTAGTATGTCCCTATAGTATAATGCTTACTATATCCTAGGATGAATGTTAAGGTATGCAAGTAGCTTTTTCTGTTCTAACGGAGCTTTCGTTTGGCTTTGTTACTTATGGTCTTTGTCTGTGTGTGTATGTACTTAAAGTGTGGCTAAAGGATGTAACGGGGCTAGTCATTAATATTGTGACACTGCAGAAGCCATAGAGGTGAGCGGTGAACTGGCACGACACCCGCGACCTGTGATGTACAGAGGAGGAAAAGAAGTTGTTTCGGCACCGCATCACCTCATTTTATTATTCCGCATGCCCAACATGAGAATCGGACAGACAACAAACAGGATGAAGCCACACCACAAACAACACTGAATCAAGACAGCCACCAGGACGAGAAACAAACTACCAAACAGAGATGTGTTATCTCTTTTGGAGTTTGCAAGTGGAACAGGATGGACTAAACTGGACTACTGGGTCCACTCCCGTCACTGTTGACACTAAACAGAAAGAAACAAATACCATGGAACAGAAAACTCAGCCCGAACTCACTCTCTTCATTAGTAAAATGAATGAGGAGAGAGATAGCAGAGACTACCACTTTGTGCACTGAATACCTACACACTGTGTCCGAACAGAAGGGAAAGACCTTGGAGGCTGGAGAACGTTCAACAAACCAGCTACAAATGTTTCGCCAGGATACATTTGGTAGGATGTATGGGGAAAGTGAGCTGAATGAGCCACACCTGAGTGATGCCAATACCGATGCCAAAAGACAGGGATCTAGCCTACATTACATGACTACTACTAAAGAGATACCTACCTGAGGCCAGTCAGGAGGTATATCCTCGTGTAGGAGGTCTAATAAGCCGTAATAATACCCGCTATAAGAATAGATAGGAGAAAGTTAGAGAGAAAGGAACCATCTCATAGTCATCATCATCCCAGTCACTCCGCATAAAAACTCAGAGGCATTTTTCTTACTACGTATCAGACTCTTTGACTGGATGAGTGAAGCGAGAGGATATAGTTAAATGAAGCCAAAACCAACAACCAACTGACCCCACCCATAACATAACATAATATACTGCTTTATTTTACTCCCTATCTGTACTACCTCTCTTTCTATGTGATGTTATGCAATGTATGTAGAACTCTTCCAACAGCCCTACTTTCCCTAAATACATATTTTATATGCTTTTTCCTCATAATTTACGTCGCTTCGTTTCACTATACATTAAGGAGTGAAATAGAGCAATGGAAAAACTGGATCACTATCTGTGTATACCATTACTTCAATTGCTAGGTGATTCTTCTTAGTATATAGTTTGACATGCTCGTGCATCCGACTTTTGACTTTATTTACAATTAGTAGTTGGGTTTCACTTTCCCATTTTTACCAAAGTTTATCCTATGCAAGAAGGAATATAAGATATTACGTCAAGTTGTTAGGAGTAGTGGGCTTATTGTCTACTACAGTCTGATTAAGCGCACGCACTCGCCCTTTTCAATAAACTTCCCATTTCATTATGAGCCACTTTCACTTGATACGCCTTGACTTGACTTCTACTTGGCGTTTGGCTTTCACTCAAGAGAAAGTATAGTTTCACCGGGGCCCATTGTGATTTCGTCAGCGTGGTTTCTATACGTGTCTTTTATTTTAATATACTTAGACTTGTGGATGTGAGGATGAACACACTTTCAATTGGTTTCTCATGAAAGCTCTTTTGAATGGGGCATGACTTGCTATCTGTCAGCATCTAGAATCCGGACGAAAGAACAATACAAAATAAAGGAGGATCCACATAGCTCTTTTATTAGACTTAATATACTTTCTGATACGGAGGAAACGAAAGGATGCGTTGTTTTATAGGTACCCGTTAAACATACAGAGGTTAGGTACTATTAGCTGGGTCTGAAACTTCCTACAACAAACTTCTATTGTCTGGATGAAACTTTTATCGACTTGTCTAGGTAGATTGGATGTATTCTGTCGGTATTGCTAAAAATATATACTGACTATTACACGTTGTATACCTACACAGACTTCTCAATTGAAAGACTTGGGTTGAATTCAGTTGATTACATAAAACTTTCACAATAGAAATGAACAGGGCACAATGCAATGTCATGGTATAACACAGCATGCCATGAACACTAATATCAAATACATGTAAAGGCTATTACGCTAAGAAATTCACTATAAATTCATGTAACTCTAAATAATAGCCCATCTATTATTTACACAACTACTTACTTACCTATGCATATTAAATCTACGTTAAATGTAGAAATCAGCCCAAGTGGCTTAGAATATTTTATACGAACATGCTTCAACATAACGGGTAATATTTACTTACATTCCATAAAGTACTTTCTATATACTGTCTCACTTTACATGGGAATATTTCTTTCGTGAGAATCACTCCCACAGAGACCAATAGCGTAAAAACCTGTTTAAATGTCATACGAGGAAGAACCAAGGAGAATTCATGCTGCTTTCTCTTTTCTCTTTCCATTATTCTAATTTTAATTTTAGCTACCTAGGAGAACGTGGGGTGAAATCAAATTACACTTTTTCTGAATAAGTGCCAAAATTATGTCTGTGAATTCCTGTTACTAGTACCAGCTAGGCAATTGAAAATCCTATAATGTCGCAAAGTAAAAATAGCAGTTAGAAAAACCTTCACATCGTGCCATTTTATATTGTCGCAATTTGCAGCGAGCGATAGTGCAATTACTATTTGTGCTTGTTTCCCATTTGTAGAAAGCTTATCTGCGGAAATGAATTTAAGTGACATAAATGCATACGCGTATGTTTCGATACTACATGCATGCATGTCCAACAGACACAATGAACGCATTAGAGACATTTTCCACGGACTCTGTCAAAATGTCCTCAATTTAATACTTTACATTATATGTACAACTCTAGCTAACTATTTTACTTCGTGTGACAGCCATATTACTATGTGCAATTTTTAATTCCGTAACGACTATTTTTTCAAAATTATGGTTGCACATGAACTTGGTACAAATACAGATAGCATATCTATTCAACATGTGCCCATTTGCACGCAAGACTTCCGCCCCTTGGTGGAGTTTCCTTTATTTGAATTATTGCATTCTTCGCAGTTGATACACGTACTTATGTGTGCATTTACTAATGGTAATGTTCCTGAATCATTTCCGATGTCACACTACATTCAGATTGTCATAAAAACATTTGAATTCGCAATAATTTTAATACTTTTGATTTTCTTTAATTTAGTTTGTACGCACAGACTAACATTTATGGTCAATAGTAATAAATTCCTGGTATATGAATTACAGATGACTATTTTGTCGTATAATAAGTCCTACTACTACTGGGTAATTTACTGTACACTACATTAAATGTAGTGATACTTAGAATATAAAATGCATCATTGGAGTTGGAAGGATGTGGGAAGAAGATGTAGGAATGACATTACTGGAGTTAGGTAGTTGAAACTGTGAGAACTGACATAAAGTGCTTGTTTTGCAAATGTGTAGCAACAAGTAAACACCTAATTACAGAACAAGATTTAGCACAACAGAAAACTGTAGTGCAATGAAATAACAATATATGTCGAGACTATGATGATGGCTAAATACCTACTATTTTTCAGTTCTTTAGTCTGCATACCACGAAAAGAGGATTATTTTGTGAGGCTAGAAAAGCATGGCATGTGGATTACTAGGTATTTATAATTGATGGCTCGTATCGTTTTACAGTGTAATACATCATGTAGATTTGTAAAGGATATTCTGTCTGAAGCATAGACATGCTTAACAATCGTGGAAATAGTAAAATAGGGTTGTCACTTTGATTTACATGGCAAAATAATACTGACAATGGAAATAGTAGCATAACTAGCTGACTGTCACATAAAGAGAAGGTTTAAGTGACAGAGGTAATAGACTTAGGCATGCCTATACATTAGGATCTTACAGTATTCTATGGGGATTACCGCAGAGGAATGTCTAAAAATGTCTGAAAAAATGACTTTTAAAAAGGGTTTGGTAGTTACTGTGTAATTCGTGATAGATCGATGAGCATCGCATCGACCGCCGTCATCTCACTACTACTTACATTTTATAGAGCATAGAGTACTTTAGCATGTGCACTGGTGCCCAAAGGTAAATATTACGTGTGTGTAATACAAAGGTAAACTGTAAGTAAGCTTTTACCGTATTCTTGGTTGTGTACTTACGATACATAAATGCATACGTCAATAATTTGAAAATATATAGTACCGAATATTGCTTTAGTTGTTGTGGATCGAGTATTTGTATCCCTTCCAAGAGCAAGTGTTGTTGACTGTACACGAAGGATTTATCCATGATATTTAAGTAGAGGAAAAGTCTGAATAAATATTAGTTGGCTACCATTGGTAGGAGCAATAGCCACACTTGGGATGGAAATATTTATACACACATTGTATGATTAGGTAAACACAGTTAACAATTAGTCAAAGGACTATATGAGAATGAATACATTCCTGAGCCTTGCTATACTCAAGGGAAACTCAAGTATAGAGAATCCTGTTTTGTTTGGAGAAAATGGAAAAGCCAGAGAAACTCTCCGTCGCGTGTCTCCACAGAATGATAGGAATTCGGGCAGGTTGTCACCGTTTTCAACACTGTCAACTAGGTATGTTCAATTCAACTGAGTATGTAAAATATAGCATTGGATGTTTTGGCACTGCTAAGCAAACACAAGAAATTATGAACCGGGAATGGGGAAAAGCGCTTTAGCATTAATAGAAAACTGTCTGTACTTGGGAATTTGTTTAGCTATACATAAATACATAGGGCACAGTAGTACATAATGCTATTATCTGATACTGAGTATTGATCGTTGAATAAGCGAAACCAAAGGAAGGAAAACACAGCAAACCAAGTATTAAATACCTACATTATGTATTCCCTCTCCAACTATTACATTACGCTATTATATTTACCTTCAATGTAAGGTTTACACTACTGTACCATCATCGGGGTTGGCTATACAAGTACAGAAAGGCCGACCTTAAGCATAATGGATTTACTTTTTACATTGCTATGTTGTGGCCGCATATACATTACATATCTATTTACTTACATGCATAGAATTGCCCTATAGGAATTTAACGGTTAAATTATTCATAGCATCGCATCCAATCCCAATCCAATCAGCAAATCCACATAGGACCCTCCCAACTATATAAAGTGAAATCTGATCGTTTTCTCTCCGCCTGCCTTGGCACTATACACTCTTTTGCTAATGCTCAATTGCTAACAACAGCTCATCGTTTTCGTCAGTCGTCTCTAGTAATCTCCCTAAAGCATCTGTATCATTTATCACTTTGTTAAGGCTCACTCTTTGGCCTGGGACAAACATGAATGACGTTGTTGGTCCAACTCAGTGATTTAATTCCGATGTTGGTCTCGCCTAACTATGGTGGCTCTACAGTTGAAAGTTGGTGAACCGCATCCTCTCCTCTCCTCAACTCTCCTTCAATAACAATTAACTGACATTATAACTAAGTTTGCATAGCTCAGGGTCTGGACACTTTGTTAAGCTAGATAAGGACTGCTGATTCAATATCAACTCCACGAGTAATTACGCGTGGGTTAGAGAAACTTCTACTTTCTCCTGTTCTTTGACTGACTACTTTCCTGGGATAAACCCTAGTGAGTTGAAGTTAATAGAAGTCTGTCTAAAATACGGGTACTATTATTAGTAAGTATACTTAGAATCTAGAAAATAATGGTATAGAAAATACAGAAGAAAATGTCAAGTTGATTCCTCGGGAATATTTGTCATTTAGACGGCTATGGATTGCCGAGCATCTAAAAGGACTTAAAACATTTCAAGAATTTGCTCCTTGGTTTTGTCAAGGTACTTGGATTGGAATGGAATACTGTGTATAGTAATGGAATTTCTCCGAAAAGACGGAGAAGGTAAGTTCTAATTAATTATGTACATAAAGCAAAATTCTGATAAATCTTTTGCAGAGTATGATTACGATGTGTCGGCAGAAGGAAGGTGAAAACTACGCACTAATTGCTTTAGCAAAGAGTAGTAATTTGATATTGTAGGAACAGACCTCTTTGCCAAGTTGCTTGATACCGGGTGGTGCTCCGTTCACTTCATTTTCAATTTTGATAGACTCTGCATCAAAACTAACAGTGACTCCACTCCATTTGAAAGTTTCTCTTTTCTCAGCTGCAGAGCGATTTCCAGAGTTGTCAGACTGTTGGTGAATGAGAGCGGGCGGATTTCGTTGTCTATGAAGAAGAGGAGTCGCTTGTAAGCTTCCTCCGTTATTTCCAGGTACTGGCAAGGAATGGTTGGAATGTTGAGAGTCAGTGGAGGGACCCCTTAAAGGTGGGGTAACAACAGAACCAACTCCACCATAAGTTTTCTGTCGTTGAAGTCTCGGCTTACGAACAGACGACATGTCAAGATGTATTATCGTCCATTTTGGCCAAAGAATGCACGACAAATGACTCTTTCCCCAATTTTGGCCGGTGGACAAAAAGCTCGGACAGAAAAGATTTACGAGGTAGCTAACAAAACACAAAACCACTGGCTAAGTGTCATCGGAAACAGGTTCTAATGGATCGAATTTTTCAGTCAGAGAATCCATCACTTTCTTCCCATTTGGGTTGACTGACTCAACTCCACTCACCACCGCAATCAAATACAGATAGTGATGCTACACCAAACATTGCACAAACACACCCGGCCAAATTCACTGCGTCACTTTACTTTAATACTACAAATATATGAACTGGCCGGACAACAGACACACAGAGAGAGGAGTGGACTACAGTGACCAAACTCCCTTCTCCAGAAACTTCTGCGATATAGTGTTCTCCTCTCTCCTCTAGCTATTCACAATAGAGCCGAAAACGCATTATAAAGCTCGGCCAATCATTAGGTAGGAGTGGGATGCTCTATACGACAGTATCTCTATCTATAGGTACAAAGTACGTGTACAAAATAACGGATCGATATAAACAGCCACACGAATGGTAGTGGTTAAGATACCCTCATACCCCAACAGCATCATTCCACTATCACGTACATTTCCCTCCCTTTCCTGATCAGAATTTATTTCAATTTTAAACTAACAGCAGTTGCACCAAAACAAAAACACCACCACGGAAAATCCCCGAGTTTTACAAGTAAATAATGCAGAGCAACTCTACAGATTTCTTTTCACAATTGCCGGTAGACACACTTACTTTCCCATTCAAAGTAGTATGTGTAGTAGTAAGTAGGTAGACCAAGTCGACAAGAAACACTATATTGCTTTTAAGACCACAATCCCACTAAGAACATTATTGCCATTAGTGTTCACCGTCTCTGGCTACAATTCTAATTGTAAATAAATGTACTGAATGCGGAGACCAATCCACTTACTCAAACATCAAACACTTTCCAATCTTTTTTAGTGAGAAACTATAAAAGTCGTAATAAATACGTTGAATTGCATTGTCGTAGTAAAATAGTAGACCAATACCGGAATAACCATATCACAAATCGGTTTTCTTTGAAAAATACCTCATGGGGATTTGAGTACCAGATAAGTAATAGAATTTAGAAACTCGTTTCTGTAACAGATTCCGAAATTAGATATGATCGTCCCTAGCTACCTCTGCTGTCACAAACACTGTCTGTTTTAGCTTTTAATTGCTAGAGATCACGAAACACGTGTGGTCACAATCAACGTACACATTTCGATTTATCAATTTATGACACGATGATGTAACTCACTCAGACGAGTGGTACTTTACACTTAACCAGAATATAAAAAATTCTATTAAAAGCAATTCGAAGGAAAAGTGCAAGGCACTTGTAGTGAAGTCACTGAAAGTAGACACTTAGGCACTTGGAAGTAGGATATTTAGTGTTAGAAACCTACATGAAATCAAAAGGGATGAGTCGTAGATTGGATATTTATGATTCTTTCAGCAATGACCTGGACTCTCTTGGGAAGAGTCGTGTGAAAAGAAATTTGGTTTGTCCGTAGTGTTATGAGTGGATAGGAAAATGGGTAGTAGAATATTAATGGCCGTGGTGTGGTGAATCCAGGCACAAGTCGTCACTACTAAAAAGCCTGTTTTCTTCTGTTTTCTTTCACACAGTAAATGATGGTCGGAATAGGAAGGTTTCTCAATTGTTATGAGATGTTGAGCACGGTGATTTGAGTCATTTTGAGACAAAAATTACCTCCACTTAAACTCTCTAGAGTTGGGAAGGAGAAAACTGTTATTTACAGGCAAAAAGTAGTTCTGTCTGTTACACACGGGTATATCAGAGGACGTAAACCTCTAGAGAGGTTGTGTTTATCACCGAATTTCTCTATTTCGAATGTATTTATGTAGTCTGCAGAATATAAATGGAGTTGTTAGTATATATTTGTGTGTCGGGTAGTCAGGAGTATTTGTAGATAGCAAATGTAACAACACAAATCGGATTGGAGAATTAACCTTCTGTCTAACTGTCTGGAGATATACTTATGATAGTGAGCTGATCAAAGAATGTTGTGATGTCAGATTGTATATTATCACAGTGTCTGTCAGGGCGGGTATGGTAGCTAAAATGTTGGATTGAATGTCACCAATAAAAGGAAATGTGACTGTGAACTGGAAAAGGGGATTTTTAAGGGAGTATGTAGCAGCGTAGAGAGGAGTAGCGTGTCACTGTCTGCAACTGACGAAAAGTTTCTTGGGACTCTGGAGACGCAGTGCTATGGTGTTTCGGTTTGAGACTGTCTGAAAGAAAGGGCTCTACTACAGAGATACGAAAGTTTAGAAGGTGAGAGAGCGAAAGAGTGAGTTAGCTGGTTCAACTTTGAGTCTGGCAGAAGCCCTTTCTCCAGCTCTTTTCTGGAAAGCTATATCCTTCTCTATCCATCCACGGACGAAAACATAACACAGTACTTAACCATCAGATACATACTTACTCTCTCCCTACTCACTTCTACTACTGCTAGCATTATAATATAGAGTGGAGTAGCACGGGAGTACTGCCCTGTGTATTTGTACTATGAATAGATTCTTTCCTCTCCGTTGCAGCCCATCAATATTTCTGCCGCACCAACCGGCTGAGCCAAGCAGAGGAAGTCGAATTCCATTCCAGGTCGGGTGGGGAGAGAGAAAGACTCTTTTCCTAACCAAAGCCAAAAACTTTCGCCGAATTGTTAGCAGGAGACCCGTATGTAGAGATACTCTACGACTAACTGGCCACAGAGAAAGAGACCAAGCAAGACGGCAGCCATAGGCAACTTCAATAATAATACCTCTTATGTCCATTTCTATTGCTGTACATACTACGCTCCTTCTTTTTACTTACATTATATACACATTTGCATGAGGAATAAAAAAGTGCAAGTTTCCAGGACTAGGAGCACCGCCCCTCACACTTCTAACAAACTCTTCAAGGCTATATAATATATGTAAGCTTAAATATGTTCGAAATGTGTTACTGGCTATGTACATGATCGAGAGAGAGTCGCTCTCGAAATTTATCCATATATTTACCATTAAATTCTTATCGTGCTTTCATAATAAAATACCTTCTATATAGTAATGGAGTTCGCATAGATTCAAATAAGATTCAGAGCCACTGAGCCCCCAACAACCTCCCAGGCACCATTATTTTCAGTTAGCTAATATAAACATACCTGATACAGAATTTCGATGAAGCCAGAATTTTTCAAGTGCTTTCTCTTGTACAGCCTAACTCGGTAATGGAGAGGTACTCTATTCAAGGAATTTCATATTTACAATCCCTGGCATAACATAACTTGAACCAATCCATCTCATTAACACTAAAATGCACAATTAATCGCTTTGCAAAGACAATTTATTTTCCTTATCTTCGTCTTCGCATCACTGTGCTAACTAAATTAATTTGCTTTATCGTGACCTACGTGGGTTTTGATTTCAGACGGGTGAACAATGACAAAGTAAATTGCATGCATAACTAGAAATCTATTTTTCATACGGGGCTAATTAAAACTACAAAGCATATTGCCTACCTGGGCAGGAGATTGGACAAATAAGTAATGAGACTACTACTTGAATAATGTAGGTTAACTTGGCAATCCAGTTGACAGAATGATTCAAGAGCTACTCCACCATACACATTACTCCCACTTACTATACCTTATCGGTATCATAATCAACGACTATGTTGAACTACCCGCAGAGTTACCCACTTAACTCACTCTTCTTTACTGCAAGGATGCAGGCATTTGGTTGACACATTTGGTCAAGCAGGAAATTTCTCATACTTTACTTGGATAGTCATCGGACATTGGGAAAATGTCACAATATTTCTCATTTTCATTAGCCCAGTGCATCTAGACGCACGAATACATTAGATTACTCTTAGATATGGATATAAATAGCACAGATAGGAATTGTGATTTTGGCAAGTTTCGAATTTCGATACGTCAAAGAAGTTTGCGACTTCCCTAATTATCAAAGTGTTGGAAAAAGTGACCTCAAAATAACTTTAGGGCCTGATAAATTGATATCGCTCTCGTTCTACCAGACTAATTTTAGTCCAACCTGGCCCATGCTGTGCATTAAATTGGAATTCGTGAACACAACTTTGCTTACTCGATATAAATTCTTTCTGTACAGAATAGTACAGATACTTTCGCTATACAATCTGCATGCGTGTGTATAATTGAAATACTTTATTAGGCACAACCACCTACTGAGACTGTGTGTACATAATAGGAGTTGATTTTACCTTTACACTGTGCTATTAATGAAATTAGTCAATTTGTGCTGCACCAAGTAATCGTTGTTCCAGTTTACTTGGGAACTTGCACAAGCTCTGAGAAATACAAGATGATTATATAGTTTGTGTACACCAAATGATTATACTTATTGTGATTTGAGTAAGACAGCAGAGAATGTTTCGCTCAACACTGTTTCGGACATAATTGTATATTTGAGGGAAAGACGACGACGTCAGCGGACTTTCCACCGGTGACTAATGTACCTTTCGGACAGGAATCATTTTCTTGTCATGCATAAAACATGGGAATTTTTATTTGACTTTTGTGATGTAAAGAGTAACGGGATTATTATAATAGGCTCTCTCGTCCCCCTTACATTGCTACATCAATTCAAGTCACAATCACAAACAACTCGACGCGACGAGTTTCTTTATGAATATTTCATAAGTCACCTCACAAAAAGAAATGAAGAAACCTATTGCCAACATACATACATATTATGTCCATTAAATATTTGTAGAATACTGATGAAGTATTAATCCTAATTGATTCACTGTTCCATGAAAAATGACTTCACTTGATATAATGGTATATATTATATTTGCAGAAAATAATAGCAAATCACCAGTGAATCTTGTATAACCGACCGAAAATTAAATTCTATTGTTATAATGCACCCACGTCAGCATTTTCGGTATGTGAACAAATAAAATGGCCTTTTTCACCATCATTATTTTTAATAGATGAGCATAATCTACATAGTTTTTGTATCCGAATCCGAAATGCTTTTTAATAGGGTGTTTTTTCAGCGAACTGTATTTGCAACGTTGTTGAAATTAAGAAAAGCTTGTTTTTTCTGGAGATTTGCAGGAGATCTGGCAAATTGCCACACGGCTGAGGCAAACTGAACTCGGTTCAGCTCTGCTACTTTACATTAGGTTGTGCTCCAGTTTTGATATGGCCTAATGTCGAACATGACAGCATGACAGCATATCCTCTCCAGACCAGACAGTCATCAAAGAAGGAGAACATCAATGTGAACTAATGTGAAACGAATCCTTGAACCGTACTTATGCAAACAGAATAGCAAAAGTACTTTCATCTTTGTTGAGTACATCTCAGAATTTCTCAGGCAAGTGATAAATCACCAACAGAACTTATGACTTGACAACTGCTACGGAGGAAACTACGCTTTCCCTCCTCCTCTTGATATTTCTTATAGATACTAGAGTTAAGAATTAATACTCAGAACTGACTAGGGATAAGCAAGAGATCAAATAACTCGCTTACATCTACTATTGATGATAATAATACTTTGATAAGGATATAGTAGTCGTTAACGAATTGGGGATAGTCGAACCGGTAGTAATATCACTACAAAAGGTGAGTTGCTTCATTTGCTAAGCTGTATAGCTCGTTTGGTTAGTTGGAGTGACAGGAACTAAGGTGCATTGAACATTCTATGTACATAGGAAATAGGAACACTCAACATAGATGCTTGCTCGCTTCCCGAGTGGGGATACCCGGGTGATTATACTTCACATTACTAGATACACGGTGAACTGGATCCGAAAGAAATCTGATTTTTTCCTCTGCCAAGATTAATCACTACAAATGAAACAAAAGACGAGCTTGCTGAATCTCAGTGGAATTTGATGACTTCGCCTTTGAATCTTAGACATAGCGTAACGAAACCACTTTGGCGTCTGCCTTTGAGCAACTTTTACCTCCTTCTCGTCTCAACTAACTAATAGTAAATTGACTAAAAATCTTGAATAATTGATTTGGACAAAGGAGCCCAAATTTTCTCCTATTCCACTTCATTCACCCCAGCAGACCAAAAAATCTCTTCAATTCTATTCTAGTTTAATGCTAAGCTCTATATGCAATACTTTTTGAATTCCATACTACATGTGTAGATATAAAAATAGAAGTTTTATGAGAGTTGAAATGCCAGAAGGGAAATGTCCACTCTGATTTTTCGGCTGTCTTACGTAAAACTTACTACGTGCTTCAGTATAAATAAATCCTTTTTTTCTACCTGAGAGGGAATTTAAGCCTGTGTACTCAGAAGTGAAATATATCGCTCTCTAATAAAAGGTAACGCATTCATGGATGCATGTTACCATTTACAATTTATCAAAACGTATACTTACTATTGAATACCAAATCACATAGTGTCTGGGTCTAATTTCTATCATACCTAGCAAACCTATGACCTATAACATTTGACATCTGTTCATGAATTGTACAAGTTCGTTAGTATTTATTTCTGCATATGGTAGCTCCAACCTTGTCCAAACATTTCACCAACACAAATAATATACCTACTATGCATTTACTGTACACGTGCAAATAAAAAGTTTGTACACTTTAACTACGATTCGCAAAAACAAGTTTCTCGTCGCACCTACATATAAGTTATCATTAAACCAGCATAAATAGTCATCATTCTACAAATAAACAGTACATTTCCTATGTTCAAATTATAATTCTCAGAGTGATGCAGTTTATACTTAAAGTTGACATAATCCTTTAAGTTTAAATGCTTGTTCACTGAAACGGGGAACATAATAACAGACTCTTCTCAAGTCTTTGTGAACACGAACTTTTCCTATACAATAAACTAAATCATGACGATAGTGCAAATGCAGTCAGTATAGGAGAATACTAAAAAGTATAGGATTCCCTATTTGTTAATTGGGAGCCCAAAGCTTTTGCTGGAAGCTATTATTCATAATCTCTTTCTTCTATTGTGAGTATATTTAGCTTTGGTTCTTCAAAGATTGAGAAATATTTCCTTTGTGTGTGATTCCAAAAGTTCAGTAATGTGACCTAGTAGGTTCATAAAAGTCCATGCTATCTATAAATGTGTAGTAATTATTAAAATGATGCCACCCGAGTCTTTGAGAAGATCTATTGTCTATATCTATTTCGATTCTCAGTTGCTCTATTTACATAAAAGTTTTATTTGGCCATTGCACAGAGTATGAATATAACTTGTAGAGTAAATATGGTCGGATGCACATTGCTAGGTACAGATAAGATCAAGTATGATCATAAATATTCAAAGAACGGAAGACAAATAAAGATTGCCAAGACCAGAGAAGAGGGCAGAGCGGTGATTGTCAGTCGGAATAGTGTCTGTGTTTCAGAACATAATAGCTTAGTATTGTATTACTCCCGACATATGTGCATTATATTATGTATCCAAAATATACATGCCCTGTAATTCAGTGGGCATAAAAGCAGAACTAATGTCACACATTCTACGTTGTTTATTATAGAGACGATACTATATGGTAGATAGGATAAGTCAGGAGGTATATAGATGTCAAGCCATATCATTAGTTATTTGCTACTTGAATGGTCTCATTAGATTGTCTATGGGAGGCATGAACACTGTCAAAGATCAAATTCACACCGTTGTTAGCAAATGTACTTATTGTTAGCAGAGCTACTAAGCGAAAATTACGGAAGTACAAAGAGGGATTCCACGTTTTGCTGAGCATTAAGTAAATTCCTGTGTAAACGTATAAAGTAGGAGCTTAGAGAGTACAAGACTAGAATTAAACGAAAAGAACAAGAGATGACCCATAAATCTATGAATAATTAAACAAGGAATTTATACTAGTTGACTACAGGAAAATGGTCGTTCCTATTCCAATTTAATGCAGCATAGTGACTATGTAGTATTTATGTATCAGAACAGAACATTCTGACTAAGTACACACTATTACTGTTTTCTATTTACTTAATGCACAACCAGGACGTGCTTATATCCCCTCTACACAGGAAAGATCAACCAGCGAATACATTTGTATACAACGCATACTACTGCAAAAATAATGGTAAGTGAACTCACTTGGCGTTTCCCTACTTCATCTCCATCACCCCGAAAACGCCAACTGGAAACTAACTAAACTCAACTGGATTGTATTATTGGATGGAAAGAAGAAGGATCTCATGCAATGCACTATAACATGTATAGATGTGAAAGGAAAAAACGAATACAACTTTGGCGAGACGAAGAAAAATGTTTCTATTTCATTTCTCCTACATACTTAGGCTAACTCTCACGTAATGTAACGGTTCCTTTTTTGGAGCAGAACGAAAGGATTACATATTATAGTGTATACAGTAGAGAAAGAATCTTTAGGGGGTGCACGCAACCTTTCGGTTTGGCCAGGAAGTCAGCCTCCGCCTGGAAAATACATTTTTTTGTGTGGAGAAAGCATGAATCGCATCAGATCCGATTTCCAATACAATGTATCTCAGCACGCAGACATATCAAATATGGATAGCAACTTTCACTCTGTCTGTCAACTATACCAAGTTATTGCTTTGTGCACTATTATAGTCCGCATTAGACAGAATAGTCATTTTATGAAACTTAGATCTATAAGTCTCCTAAAGCTTTGTAAATCTTTAAAATGGATCTTCACATTTATAGTATTACATAAATTACACTGTAGTATCTCTAGAATGGAAAACAAAATGAATCCTTTAAACTATGTACCATCTTTGGCCATGGAATGTCTCCGGACATTTCTCTGTGTTTTTCCTGCGCGGAAATAAGCAGTTGAGCAATATCCTGAATTGTGTACTGTTTACATATAAATTAATAGCCAGCAGGTAGGTGGATCCATGGGAGGATGCTCTAGGATGATGATGATGAGAATTTCGGTATGAAAACGTAGGAATAGGGGATTATATTTGTACATACATATAGGCACATGAATCATTGTGTCTGTATGTACTTTTGCCTGGTGATGTCATAAAGTATGCATAAGAGTACAAAGCTTTCTCTTTGCTCTCTTCCAGCGAACTGCTCTCTGACTCGCCTCTTGCCTTCGTCTATGGTCCCCTGGCCTCTGGTCTCGACGAAAAGGACGATCGATGAAATGTAGAGTCAAGTAGGAGGAAACAGAATGGTAATATCACTCTGAAATGCATGATATAATAATATGAGTCGTTACAAGAGCGAAGGTAAAGCTCAAAGGTAAAGATTGCTATTAAGCTAATATCCCGTATTTAAGATGGTCTCTATAGTCTCCCGCAAAAAGCATTTTTTGGCCAATTGTATCCAGGGAATGGGATTGTGAGTACTATAATAATATACATTTAAGACATGTACAACGGAAAAGATAAAATAGGAAGTGAGAGGTAGAAGAGAATGAAGATACTATAACCCAGTTGACATGTAATACTTTCATTGGATTTCTGCCAAATGAAGTGCACTGGACTGTGTTGAGGAGAATGGGATATACAAAGGAAATCTTTGTCATGGAACGTATGCCTTAAAAAATGAAATGTTCCCCAGTGTGTTCTGCTTCCTTTTTATCTATTTGTGGATTTTATTATTCTACGACTGTTGGCCATAATAGCTTTAGCACTATAGGTCCTAATACCCTACTCATGAAGGAGATGATGAGTCAGGATTATATATCTTCCCAAGTACACAATATTCGTAAGCACCCTCTACACATAGAATAATGATAGGAATCTCCGAGTTTATCTGCGATTAGAATCATAATAAAGAAATTGGAACACTTTCCCCTGCCATATTACCATTTGCATTTGTATGAATAAATAAGGTTGTTTCTGTAAGATGGAATGGAACCTAGATTATCTGACGGGTGGAAGATACTTATCATTTATGCGAATGTTAACAAGTTTTTATGGAGCGGCAAGAGATTGACAGATAATGTTTACTTTCAGTGCGAAAGGTAAATAATGCCTTACCGTTTCAACTTTTTCACTGGCAATAGATTTGGGAGGACGAAACTCTTCAGCTTCAATGATGACATCGGGATTAACTTTCCAGACCGCGAATGAGTCTCTCATATGACGAAGTGAATTTCTCAGGGGCATTGGCCCCATATAAATATGTGAAAGTTTTAGTGGAATACTAAAAGAGAAGGCATAATATTTTCCTTACTACTTCTCACTTGTTAGAAAATTCAAGGTTTTCTTTGATTACTGCAATTGCAATACGGAGTTTGGGCGCTAGACCCTTGAAAACTGTGGGAGATAGCCGTAGAAAAGCAACAACAGTTCTCAGCACAGTTAGAACAATTCAAAGTGAAGAACATCCTTGTATTAGTTAATACACAAGTGTTCGTCAGACGGATAAACTGTTTTGGAGTGTCGGTCGGTTGTCGGTTGTGGGTACTAGTCCGAGAAGTAGGAGGATGAAAGATTCAGATGAGGTGAAGGCAGGCTGAGAAAAGCAGTGTCAATAATAAAGAAAGGCACGGAAAATGAAGACGTGAGTTGGAGAGATCGTTGGTGTTGAAAAATTGATCAGATCAGAATTGAAAGAGGGAGCACCATATTGGGATGCACCACCGAGGGGATGATAAACTTTTTCATCATTTTCATGCCGACTAAGAGAGAACGGGAGGAAATCTGCTGGAGTAACTACCAGGTCTACTTAGTTGGGCAAGATCACTGACAAAGACAAGGAGGAGTATAGTATAGCGGACAACAGCAACAATCTCGCACTCAACACTCAACTGTTTCAGGCCGTGGTGTTTATTTCATGAGACTGACTGACTGTATAGTGAGCTAAAGACAGCCAACCAAAGAGACGAGACGAACACTTAGCTTTCAACATCCCAAATGGTCCAGCCGTCTCATCTCTTCCCAGATCACATCGGTAAAACGGGGAATTTTTTCAAGAGGAATTCGATCCAGATGCGCGCAGACGTCTTTGAGTCATAGCCAAGCCACAGGGAGAAACACAGAGAAGAGGAAAAGCACATTAAGCTACAGTGAGCCAGCTCCAGCTAGGATTGCTTGACAACTTCCAACACTTGCTTCCAGTAGTATAGGAGCTAGCTCTACTTCCAGCAGTTCCACCATGAACACTCCATCCATGACTCGTCCTAGACCAAGAGATTCCTTCCGTCCTAACCTTATGTGTAGTCATCCTGTCCTGGATTGTCAAGTCTCTATTGTTCATTCCTTCATAGAAGAACACTTCATCGGCCACCACCAAAGACTTCTCTACTACTCCCCCTCTTCTCGCCATTCCGCTGCTCATCGCCCAAATTGTACACCCGAGCTTTCCCCTCAATTCCTCGCACACATATAAATCCAAGTTCCATTCCAACTCAATTGTTGTCACTCATTCACAAAACCTCTTTCAGAATGAGAAAAAGAAAACTGTAACATTTACAGTCGAGCTGACGGAGAGAGAGAACCGAAAATCGAGCAGAAACTTTCCAGACTCGCAGCATTATGTACTACATTCGCGAGGAAATGTATTTACAAGATTCTCTGTGCAACTCCTTTTAGTGTCTTCTCCTAGTCCAACTAACTTTCCTTGAGGAAATGAATATACTTGAATATACATCAGAATAGTCAACAGATATACCTATATGCCTATGTGCACTTCTTTCCCTCTCTTTCTTGTAGACCGTATTCCCACAATCAGACTTTAACTCTGGCGAAAGGAAACAAGAAAAGCAAAACGGTTACATTAGAAGTTAGTCCTAGAACAAATAAGAGAGCGCTAAGACAAGGAAAACCTCCTAAAGTACAGAGCAAAGACAATCTTAAGGGATATCAAAGGAGCTAAAAGCAGAGCCAGTCTCTGTGGCTAAATGCTAAATCCTTCCATTACATTACAACTCTTATCATCTTCCCTCCTATGCATCTGTCCAAAGTCCATCCACCTACTATAGGCTACTCACTCACCGACTACTTACATATGTATAATTTGTTCCAGCTCAGAAAATCCACTGCTTAGTCAAAGTCACCTATTAGTTCGATTCTCATATTCTTATATACATCTTTTCTTAGCCTTCAAAAGGTTTTACTGCACTGCAGTGACAAACTGCACTGCGTACAAAACAAGACTCCATCTTCCTCTTTCAAAACACATCTCTGACTGTATCTCACCTCTACGTGTATCTACTTTCAACTTAGCCGCTTTCTTTTCTTTGACTTGACTGCCTTTGTTTTCCCTTTGTTGTCCTACATCCATCCATCCACAAGAAAACACTTTCTAAGTGCGCCAATATAGGTGCGTTTTTCGGTGTGAGATAAAAAAGGGTATTCCTTCCGGCTCTAGTCACACCAAGAAATATTACTTACATGTAAAGAACACAAAATAAGTAGGACGGGTAGTACTATTTGACTTTGGTACATAATATATGGTAGCTATTTGAACAGGTAATAAACATTGCAGGCGAAGTAACCTAACTAAATGTAGATTATAGATAAAGCTTAGTATAACTTTTGATGCCGGGTTTATAGTGTGTGTATTATCTTTACGAGGAGTGTGACATTTTGTTCTATAGTATGAATTATATTGAATGTAACTTTTTGCTCTACTTGGAAATGCAAGTATAGGACTAAGACAGACAGGAAAGCAGTAAAGTTACAATAATCCAAAGTAAGTTGTAAGTTTTAAGGTACCTTGCCTTTTGCCTTTAATGTGAAGTCTAGGATAGTTTTGTTAAGTTCACCATGCAACAACATAGGTAAATAAGTGCCTAATATCCAAGTTGGGACAGAGGAGGACAACAGTCCTTAGTATTTGGAGCGAGTGTAACTTTCCTCCTGAATTACTTATGATCGATGAATTCATTCAACAAGAAACACATCAAACGTACTTTATACGGCTGTACTTTTGCTTTTGATGTTCCTTCTATCATTTACCTAAGGTTTTTAGCTATATGTATATGAGTGACGCACGAGCATTCGCCATTACCAACGTGTAATGTCTCTTCATAAAAAACGAGCACTTTAAGTCTTAAACTGTGTAAGAAGAGCCCCTAATGCGAGACAGTGTTATGCTTACATGTACCAGTCAACTTTGTCGTGTCAATGATAAAACGAAATGTTTGTCCAAACGAAAGCTTCACTTGCCGCACTTAAATATATTTACTGGCTTTATATTTCACAGGCTAGAAGCTACTTGTGTAAGTCCCGCTTAACGTATGGACTATATAACTCCTCATGACAGTTGAGCCTGAGCCCTATTGGATATTGGATTGAGTTGTTTGGCTAATGCAGTAGTAAGTAAAGATAATTGTAAGTAAAGCTTAGTCTGATAATAAATACTCAGCACACTCGGCCAATCCTGCCTTTCCTTTACCTTGAACTGTATCCATACACTGGAGAAGGTAGTTTCCATAATAGATGTAATGGAGCACATAAGAATGCCACTACTCAGCCTTGTAATAAATATAAAAACGAACAAGACATGTCATTATTTTCACTGTCTATCTTCCCATTTTCTCTACTCAATACAATATCACACGAAATGGCCAATTATCTACATGCATTCATGCACACTACTAAATAACCCCCAAATCTCTCCTAAATAAAACTTATATTTGTATCACAGCTTCGACCTTTTAACATTTTACATCTAAAGCCCTTACCTTAAATTTAGTGCTGAGCTCAGCGTAAAAACTTTTTTCAAATTAAACAAACCCCTTGTGTAAACGAAACATTATCATAAACTAAACATGCACATTATACTTAATAACTGTTCAAGTACTATTTACGTACATAATCAAGCGAGACAACCTAACTTTGCTATTACTTTCTCAGTATATTTGAACAGTTATTACCACGATTATCTCGTAAATAATATTGGCAATCTAAAATTTAATTAGCAAACAAAATAACTAATCTACCTATGGAGTTATGGAACTATTTTCCCAAAAAACTATCTGCTAGAGCTAATCTGGCATTAAAAGTATATTAGCATTAGTGATAGACAATGTTAACTTCAATTTTATTAGCTTGTGCACTTACCTTCAATGAGAATTGTAAAATGAAAACATTGTAATCTATATACATAAGTACCAATTGCTTCTGGAAATGTCCAAAAGCAACGAACGGTTCGTTGTGAATTGTAGATGAGAGGGGAGATAGAAAAACCAGTTTTTATTGTACATGGCCCAACTGTTTGCAAAACTGGGTATTTTTTGTGCAATAATTTCCGTTTAGTTTAATGCATAGGGATAAAAATGGCACTGAAAGTATGACTGTTATGAAACATGATAGTAATATTATAGTAATAGTAGATATGTATGCAAGTCAACATGACAGAGTTTCAACATGAACATACATAATAAATGCAGAATTGTCTGGAATTCTTTTGCAAAATGAAAGTAGGAAATCATGCATAGTAACATAATGCATAAGAGGAGATCGTTATGCCTAGAGTACTTAGCATTTTATCTACGCATTAGGTTATTGTGAGCCTGCATGTAACTATTATGGTTTTGCGTATTTCATTTCAATAAACAAAGGGCAAGAGAAGCAAGGAACATACTAATAAGGTTAAAATACTTTGTGCATATAGGAATTCATTATGTATAATAACAGTAGGCTATTACGGATAGTTTAGTAGTTATTGTACAAGTAAACATGTGTGGGTGGTATATGGCGGTATAATAGATCACGATGATGTCGAGTCTGTGCATGCAATCTATGTCAAGAACTAAATATGCCCGTATGGCGATATGAGTAGTGTATGAGTCTTCAGAAATAAACCTAAGGAACTAGAATCAACAAAGTTCGTCTGGCTGGCTGCTTGTGTAAGTATAGAGTATAGCTTTGAGTATAGTTGGAGCCCAGGGCAGATCTTTTAACTTTTGTGAGTATGTTGTGTGAAGACAACAAAAACATACAATAGCTGACAAGAACAGTTGCGAGTTGACTTGTGTAGACTTAATAGAGTAGGAAATTTGACTTGAGTCAGTTGAGTCGCGTTGAAAGCTGGAGTATATTATCCATTATTATTCATAGATCCATCTGTCTAAATGAAATTCATGAGCGTGCATTTAAACTGAATAAAAAGACAGACATCCCATTCTGCGGTAAATTTTTGTTTTCAAGAGAAAGGTTACTGCAAAAGAAACCGGAACTTTTGCAAATTGTCGCTAAAAATGTGACACACTTGAAAACGGACCTTGACTCATAAGTTTAGACCATTCCATGCAGCAGGACGGACAACGCTACAATTACCCGTCTATGAAAGTAGCTAATGGATCACGCTATAAATCCATTCACAAAAGGAAAAAATATTCTCAATGTTCTTTGCAAACGCTTCATGGATCGTGACATGCTCAGAGTTCAGTTTCATAGAATGTTAGTTAAACTGTTTGTTACTATGTACAAATGTACACACTTCACTTTGCGTTATAAATATACTTTCCCCTGTTCCCACAATAATATATACTTTTCTCGGAATCGATACATACTTATAGTAGGGTAGTTACTTAACTTTGTATATAATAAGTTTAAGTAATCCATGCAGCGGACATGGCAATGGCAGTGGTACTATTGGTTTGCTACAACTTAACTCATGCAACCCAACGAAATCAGTTACGACTCTTTTAGAATCCAACTGCCAAGCCTAAAGATAGGTCCCTAAGTCAGATATGACTTAGCCAAATGGAAACACATTTATATCTCTAGACACATTATATTATATATCTAGCATGCATAGGCAGGTAAACCCTAACTAACATAAGTAGATCAAGTCTGGCACAACAAGCCCGTCTGTTCTAAGTTCTATCTATATTGCTAAGTGGCAGTAGCAAGCTCCTGCCTTCTGCCGCGCCAACCTAACCAGAAAAGCATTACGATTGCAATTCGACTAACGGCTTTACTTAAACTTGGAAAAAGACGAATTCCCTCACTGAAACAGAATACATACATGTCATGCACGAAAACAACTTTAATCTAACCACGGAACGTCTCCTTCACTCAGCCAGTCTTGCACAATTCCCCGCAAAATAGGTCGGGGCTAAATGAAACAGACTGGAGAAAAATGAGATGCTTTCTTTGATTGCAAGAGAGATTTACTATTAAGCTTAGCTTTGGGCTCTGGAGAGACCATATTGAATTTACTGCCAATGCTAAAGTGACAATTTATACATCTATACCTCCTTTCGTCTTCCACTGACAATTATACATTAAAACAGCGTCATAAGGAAATCCTACGATTTCCCTAAGGATTTGAATCTACCTTTCCAAACTTGGTTAGTCTGAGTGCTTTTTAACTAAAGACATACCTATACTGGAAGATAAATAGTAGCCTACTTAAATAGATGTAGACAAAGTATTTGAAACACTTTCAAGAAATCAAATCAAAGTGAAAGCAGACTTTCACCTTAAACGGAAGTCATAATTTCTTTTCGCTAATTCTTTATTCAATTGTCCTCTTACGTACGATCGCGCTAATGTGTATTATAAGAATAGATTTACTTGTAAATAATCTATTCATCTGCAAGATGTAATTATGCTCGACAAAGTTGAAACCTGTCTTCCGTGTCACAACCAGGCACATAGTAGAAGACAGTGTGTAAATACTTAATGAGGATCTGAAAGTGATGAGACATGGACACGAAGTAAAAGCTAAGTGTGCGCCAATTGTGTATACGTTGCTATACTGTGTATCTAAGTAGGAAGTATAATATATGCATGTACTATGGCAGACATTGGTAGCACGAAATGAATAAATCTTTTGTTTACTTGCACATATAGTCCATTAGCATACCAGAGAAAAGTCCCTTGTGTGTTAGTCTTAAATACACATGGAAACATACCAACTCAGACTTGAATCAATACCAGTGATTATTCTGACGAGACACTAAATGAAATGACTCATGCTCCTTCTTTGCGAATTGCGAACTCTATTCGAAATCAACGTAAGTGTAGTTTAGATATGAGTTCATTATCCTTCTTATAGTAATACTGGCATGATATGTTCATTAGTAGTCCTAATATGAATGAGTACGTAATTGCTTAGCACAGTTTAATTTTTAATCGTGTGTAGTTATCAACGAATTATGTGTAAATTAGTAAATACTGTGCAGAAATATATGTAATTTGTGCAAAATGTAAATTATTGGGTGCATTATTGTAAGGAAAGGTATTGTAACGAACCTGTCCATCTTTCGACGGAGTATGCAACACAATTTGGTCAATCTCATTGTCTCCATTGAAATTCCTGGAGCCCCAAAATTTTTTATTGTCATTAGGTGAGCTTAAATTATTGCAAGGCGAGAGTGGCACTGTGTCCCTACTACTGGACTTGCGCCCAGTCTTTAAATTATTTTGAGCACCATTAGGACTCTTTGAGGTTAAAACACTAAAATCCGCACTGAGAGTTCGTGGAGGTGTACTAAGGATTACATTAAGAGCGTCTCTTGCTATCGACTTCCTACGTGGACGATCATGGGAAGGAGTTATTGCTAATTTCTTAGGATCATAACCCGCCGGTGGGTGGAAAACCTCCGGGTAGGGTTCGACAGAACCCGAAAGAGATACACTACTCCGGTTTCCGTCTTTGTCAGCATTTTCGTCATCTTCGTTGCCGTCACTAGTGACGATTTGCGGCGGGATTTGTAAGGAGAGCTTATTATTGCTTTTGTTGCCAAACCAAGACTTGGCTTTTGGACGTGGGCTTTTTTGAGCTTGAGATGGAGAAAGACGATCGGTTAAACTACGTGAAGGCGGATTGTGTCCAGCGTTATCAGAGGACGGAATTAATGCCACACTTTCTGAAGGGTCGGAATGATCCATTGAGCTGAACAAAGCAGAGGCACCTGATTTACTTCGTTTCATTTCTTGATGCTATTCGGAAAATGCAGTGAAAGTTGTTAGCGAAAAAGAAATCCGGCTGCATTCCACTTCCTTATAACGTGAACGAGATATGATGTGCAACTAAAGAACTCTTTTAATTCCGTGGGTTGCTACTTAGGAGTTGACTACCTACTAGCACTACTACTACGTCTGGAATGGGAATAGAATGAATGTAACTACATCCTATAACACGAGCAGTTAGCAGGCAGGTGGTGACATTGAATAGGAGAACGGCCGAAAAACGGGGATTGATTGCCCCGCTCTCTCTTTTTGCACGTCAAGTACAACGGTTGACAGAGTCCCACTGACCTCAAATTCTAAATCGATGACGTTACTCTCGGCTTTCGGATTTCGAATGTTTGTCGAATTTATCCAGACATGACAAAGAATCAATGCTACTAATACCAGCTTAATTATAGCGAGTAAACCGAAGCCACTTAAAGGTTAATCCAGAAACAGAGACACAACACCCGAGATAGCACATTTCACTCTCTCACCCTCGATATAACGTAGGAGGAGGACACTCAACCGCTGTCTATTATGTAACTGCACTGAGGTAATAGAAAAAGAATTAGAGTGGGTAGGTCCGTGTAGTAATTCAGACCGTTCCGTTTCAACAATAGGTATGCGGCAGGGGAATAGAATGGTATGAATAGCATGTAAATGGCCTAGCCTGGTATTTAGTGTGGTAGTGAGTGTGTGTATGTCTCCGAAAATTATCTCCCAGGCCTTTTCAATGTCATTCCTGCCAGGTCCACTTGCAATATAGAACTAAAGGAACTGATCGTGAGACGGGTGAGAGTTGGTAGGGTATAGGTAGTAAGTTGTAACTTACAATTTTGATAATCAACGGCTAGGGTAGCAAAGCAGGCATTTAAAAACACCTGTTTTTCTCCCCTGCCCTGCTACATACTCACTACGTGTACATTCACTTACTTAGCACTACTCTTATTTAAGACATAATATGTATTATGTATGTATATCCCAACTATTGCATGTACCGTAGGACTCGATTATGTGCTCCATATAGGTACCCTAATCTTGATTGTAAGCGAAACTGCCCAGTACAAAATACAATACAATACAAATCTATATAGGTGATTTTGCAAGTCGATTTTCCGCAACTACCTCTGCGCAAAAATATTTATCCACCTGGCTACGTTTCTCTAGTACTCCACACAAATATATGAACATTGAAAGTTGGTATCTGTTTCAGGTATGTCCATTGTTCTCTTACCGAACATACATTCTTACTCTCCATACATACTTACATACAGGTAAATACACAGAAAGCGTATGTACATAGCAGCCGACTGTTTTCCTATGTCTAAGATAGATTTTGTGGTCAGCTAACTTGCGCACCTCACTACCCTAACGTTCTCAGTCCCAAATGATCTATTATTTAAACCCTAATCGCCAAAGCGTACCAGTCAGCCAACATTCCCGGCTCCATATCACTCACTTCACTCACTCACTGCAAAATCCTTTTCACTCTTCATCCTATCTCACCATCCCGACTCCAGTTATTCCTCAAGGAAAACCCATGTGCCTACCAACTCAACTGAAATCAACTTACAACAAATCCCAACCCTAAAGAAACTAAACCAATCTTCCCGAAAGCTTTGTTCGCTTTCCCTCAATCATTTCCAACCTTCTAGTATCTACCAAACTCATATCCGCACTTCTCTGCAATCCTTCTCTAATCTCCAATCCCCAACTTTATCAATTAATTTTACAATTGATATTCTTAGTTCCCACATTTGTCACATACTGTCGCTACACTTTATGGCGCTTTGTCAACAAGTGTTTCAAAGATACACTTTCAATACTCGGCAAAATCTTTTCATATTCATATCACTCTCCATCCAAGAATTATTTAGAGAGAATTTTGAGAATTGGAGCACGTCAAAACGATTCGTTTCTAAAACTACTACTCTACATCATCCACCAAATCCAACAGCATTTATGAATCTACTTCAACTTTTAGTGGTTTATTCAGCAAATATTTGCGATTTCGTGGCGTTCTTTGCCACTGAAGCCAAAATATTTGTTTAACTTACGATCAAGAGGTAGAAAGGCACGTACTTGTTATTCTTTGCATAAAAACTCAAGATATATGCATACATTGAACCTGAAAGAATCTAAGCAATTGGTAACTAAATACGGAGTATATCTAACTATAGACATCGAGATATGGGAGAGCTGTGGTTACCCCTCGAGTACATAGAAAACAGAAATAATACAGATAATTCCTTTTATTCCAATAATTCTCAATATATTCTCAACAACACTCCTGTAATTGTAATCCCGAGGATTATTAACCCAACAATGTTACTCACATCTACTACTTTCTTTAACTGGTAATGTTTTATGCTATAGTAATCGGTTAGTGGCGCTTTATAATAGAGCTATATTTTTTCTCTGAAGCTTTGAAAGTTTCTTTGTAAGTGTAGTATATTTAAAAGTGACAAAACTATTAGGCCGCATTTCATACAAATTGATCATGATAATAGGTGCTGTGTCATTGAAGGAACAAGAAATAGATACAATATTGGATGCACAGAATAACATCGGCAGTTTGTATTTCGTTCTGTGTGTAGTGCATGATTATCGGAAACTATTATCCAATTTTATGAAGCAAGATTTGTATCGACTATTGAAATTTTTGCATTTTGCTAAGAGAAGACGATCATCGGATTTGGAAGGCAATTATCGAACAGGGAAATGAAAGTTGGAAGCTCTTTGCACAGAGGAGCTGGAACATGGCACGTAAATAATAAAGATTGGCAATTGCTCTAGGAAGGAAGCTTTAAAGTACCTACAGTATGTTGGTATCTGTAGGAAGAAACTCATTGTGAGTATATAAGGTTATCAGCATAGAGAATTGGAATTTATTTTGCAGAGTAAGTAGGATGAAGATATAGTCTGTAGCAGTACTTATTGGTGTGTTAATGCAACTTTCTTGTGAAAGAGTATGGAGGAGTGGAGTGCCAGAGTGACTTGGAAGTTAAGATTCATAAATAAAAGAGTAGATATGTATGAATGGATGGTTGCTCCTAGATATGGAGAGTGGGAAATAGTCGATGTAGCCACACACATGCAGAATGCATAATGAGGCGCGTATATCTCTGATGGACTTTTGCTTGGCTAGATTAAAGAACAAAGGGAGAGACTACGTTGGCTCGACTTATGAAAGTATATGCACGGAGGAATTCTTATAAATAGAAAGAAAGATATACCTCCTAGAAGCAAATTGAATAATGGCATATGTATAAAGTTACGCTAGAAGAACATTACTTCACAAAGTTTATTTTAGGAAGACGAAATTGGCTAGCATTACGTATGTCTAATGTACATATCTCTAATAGCAGATAAATATGTTTTAACGTAATTGTAATATTCTATGTAGTAAAAGTAGCATGGATGACAAGAGTTGAAACTCGTAGCTTGTATAAGTGCATAGATTGAATATATAAATGCACAGAGTTGGAATGGAGAGGAAAACGGAGTAAAAAGTTTGTGTGTTACTTAACAATAGTAAGAGTGCTCGGTTGTAGAGCGAGAACGCATTAAATAAACCAGATTATATTGCATATATAGTAGTACTTAGGTGTATATGGTGTGTGTACACGAAAGTTGGCCATGCAGTTAGTTTGGAGTTGCATGAAGTGGAGTTATGCAAGAAATGCTTGTGTAGGGATTGTCTGTACTTATGATGTGTATTATGTAGTGGCGGTTGGTTTGTTAGGTTAAGCATGGCTAGCTTAAGTTTTGGGTAAACTTGTTTGCGTAGAGTTGGCGAGGCTGTAGCCCCAGCCATGAGGGGAGAAGAGTTTGAGAAAGTGATAGACAAGTGCATTGTGTTAAAAATGAGGCAAAGGAGGGCGTACCTGAGCTACTTTCTCGGTGACTTTCACTTGGAGAAATTTCCCAGAGCCGTTTTCTTGAATTGACATCTGAAAATAAAGGGAATGAAATGAACATCAATTTGAAGCAATTGGACTCTTGTGGAAAATGAAATGGAGAATAAAATGTCAATCCGTTGATTTATTAGGTACGGACGCTTCGGGGCTGTAGACTGAAGAGTACTTAATAAATTGGGGTTTAACTCACCTTGTACCTTGAAAGGCCTTCTTGATGAGTCAAATTGCTCAGAGACGGAGAATTTTTCTCTCTATTTCTATCACGATGATCCACCAATGAGATTCGATGTCGAGCCAAATCAGAATCGGAATTGGACACGTTTGGAAATCCTTTCTTGTTGCTCGATTGACTCTTCTTGGCTGCAGTATCAGCAAAAAGCTTTGTTAATTCCTACATTTTATACACAATCATTTATTCCTTCACACCTCAACTTTATTACATTGCATTGTCGAGTCGACAGAGATAAGAGACTCCATCTCCTCCTGCCAATTTTTGCAATAATCAGTTTTCTCTCTATTCTCTCCTTATCAGATTCAGTTACATTACCGTTACGCTTCGTGGATGACAAAACTTGTCAATTTGGCTCATTGTCAGAGGCACTGACTGGAAAATGAATTGAAATTTCGCATACCCCAGTCTACGAATTTCAAATCATCCCTGTCACATCTTTTGTTGGCAACTTTACTCTCCAGGACAGCCTGCCTTAATGTGTCACTCAAGTCGATCCCATTGTGTCTGATATAAAGTACCCCGCTGACAACGTGACAAATGTTTGACATTCTTTGAATGCATACTGTTGTTTTCCATAATAAATAGCTACATAAATTAATTTCATCAAAACAATGGAAATACTTTACTATACTACATTGTAGTTTGGAATGTAATGTATTAAGTGCTAAATCTTATATAACTCAGAGTAATAGAGTGTGCCACATAACTGGCTATATACTACACTACATAATTATCATATCAATGCATGCTTTCCTTTCGTAATTACGTTTGCATTAATGATACCTATATTTCCTATAAAGTACCTTACAAGTTACAAAGGATTAATCGTTGAAGTTAGCACTTTCACATACAACTTACTACTAAATAGAATGCCTAAGCACATAATTATATAACCTGCATCCCTATAATGCACTGCTGAACATAAATTATTGCATCGTATGCACATAGTATGTAAACAATAGCTTCTTAAATATTTCTCGAGTAAATCATCATGTCAGTAGATATAATAGACAAACAATATTAACAAAAAAGATTACAATCGCCAATACTACTATAGTCTACAAAATTAACATCATTATTATGTTAAACAAAGAAAGAGAGACTGTTTCTGTCGTTCTATAAAAATGCAAGGCTGTCGGAAAGAGAAACACGTTATTTATTTCTCGACACAAATGCGCCTGTACAATCTGAAAAATCTTAAGAAAGCTAGACGAAATATCTTTTTCAACTTGCAAAAAACTTTAATCATGCAGCATATAGAACGCGAAGGACCCTTATAAAAGTATAATTTTCATACTGAAAATATCTGGCAACTGCTAATGAACTCATTAGTCGTCTATTCATTAGATTTATCTAAAGAACTACTTTTCTAAAACTCCTATTCTAATTATATTGCCTAACATTGAGTCATAAAAATAGCTCTGCAAAGGTCAATTTTACTTTATTATCCAAGCACATGATTTAAATATCGTTTTCTGCACGAATAATTCAATTTCATTCGCTGAATTCTTTATTAGTGCTTTTCACATTGATTTCTGTGATTGTGTGCAATTCTCTTCACCCAAGGGCCTACTAACTTATTTCAAGTTCTCTCAATACAGTTGCCGATAATACAATTTCCTGTCACCATTTATATCTGCAGATTCACTAAATGGGCATTTTGAAATAATTATTGCTACACTCTCATCAGTTGGTTTTAAGCAACCAATTGGTATCCTTAATTAGACGGTTTGCAATTTGCAGCTTTTGTGATGCATCCCTAAATTATCTGTAGCTGTTTTTTATTCTAACTTTTTAATATTCAGACTTCCAGTCAAATAGTATACTTTTATGCCTGCTAAGTATACTTTTAGGTGATAGTTAAAAGTATTGTATAGAGCTAATTAGATGATAATACCTGCAATACCTGCAATGCATCATTATTCATAATACAATATGACTGCAGTCTGTAATTCTTTATACTTCATTTAATCATGCAGTTCATCTAGAAGACTTATGACACAAAGAAGTGAGAGAAAGAATAATTAAAATGGCAGAACCTCCGACAACTCACATTTACATGCTTGGGTGTTAACTTTGTTGCAATAAATATGAAGTAATTCCGATTTTTAGCTTTAGTACTACATACTAGCTATGCGAATTTAATTTTCACTTAGAAAACTCCTCTATAGTTCAACTTGATTTAATGTTAATTAAAAGTTTGAATTGGCCTACACGCCTGAATGCACTGTATAGAAGGAATTAATTATTACTTCCCCATAATCCTATTCCCTAGCTATATAAACTATTGACACCTACTTAAAAATATGGCTTTGCACCTGGATAAAATGCCGGCACAGCCTACTTTCTCGTTCTGCTTAATTAATCAAACAAGACAAAGCAAAGGAACGAGTGAAGTAGCTTAATATTTCACAGAATAATCCTGAATGTCTAACTAACACGAGTCGGAAAGCAGATAATAAATTCCACATTGTTTTGGTTCAGTTTTCTTCAGACGTCTCCGTCAGTTCGTAAGTAAAGAGGACATAAGTTTTGCATTTACTTTTGTTTATAGGATATGTCCAATAGAAATAAAACATTACACTAGCAGCTGGGGAAATCTAATACATTTTATTACACTCGGCTAAACTCTCTTCCCTAACTTCTTTCTCTACATTTACTTCCATGCTGTACATAGATCTTCCATCAATAATTCCTTCAACTTTCTCCTACATTTGACAGTAAAATATACAGCAAAAATATTTCCTACCTTACTCTGCAATAAAACCTGAAAAAACCTCTGTGCCAATAATAAGAAATGATACACAGTCACTCAAACATTAACAAACTTTAAGGCTGAATTGGCTTTATGTTAAGTTCCCCGAACTTTCTAAGTCTATTTTCTTGTACTGTTATGTGTGCCCAAATAAAGTTTACTCACAAGTATTACACAACATGCTTAACTCGTTCGGTTCCTTTCTACTAATTAAGTACTGGACAATAGACAATAAGTTTTATTAACAGATAAATGCACAATATTGTACATCTTTAAAATTCACAGAAACAGCATATACAAATAGTACAAAATACTTTAGAACCTAAAATCTGGCTAAAAACGTTTTATACTATTCCCATCTTCTATAACATGATAATTATTTCCCTACAGCAATATGATTGACTCCCTAACAGTTTAAAATGTACTTGCAACCCTTTAATTTCAACGTATAAAATGTCTGTCAATTCTCATTATTTCAAGTTAGCAGTACACAGTATAAAGTGTAATTAACTCATACCAACCTACAAACAGATATATGCCACAATATAATTTACCTGCCCAAAATTCATGACTGAAGTGCAATATATTAAAATAATAAAAATATTTAATTTGTCAATATTTGTCATTCAGTGCTTCCAACTAAAATCTCTAATAATCCTAAACTAATAAAAATATTTGTATTTAAACATTGAAGATAATGAGAAAGTTATTGCATGTGATCACAATTGAAGGTACTTACAGAGAAGATCTTCCAATTCCATTTTTCAAAAAGTACACTTTGTATTGTTCTATATTTTACACACGGCTTAAATAATAATTTGTACTTATGGCTAACTTAGTTTTTCGTTCCTCAAAAGACTGCATGATAATTTTCTTCCATGATATTTTGTTGGTATTCTTATTATAGCCTTCAATGCGCAAAGACAAACTTGGCGAAAAATTGTAATTATTATGTGAGAACACAAAAAAATGAAAATGTAAGTAATATAATTATCAATTTGACTGTAATTTGTAAGAAACAGTAACGACGATTGTTTTAGGATCTTTTAGAATGAAATAATCAATTAATGTATATATAGGTAATGTCAACTTCATTTGGGTATGATGATAATTAAAGCATATGGTATATAGTTCTTCTGCTTATGTCTGTGATTTGAGAAATTCGTAACACGAGATAAACGGGTGAACTGTGATACGAATGAAGAAATTTCTAAACTACATTGTATTTGGAAATCGTGGATATCAGTAAAAATCCTCAAGTTTGTATTCTAATTCAGTGAGAAGCGTTATCACAATCACAATATACTTACAATCGCACTAATGAGGGTTGGCTTGGGTTAATTTAAGCAATTGTATTCGAAAAATTCGTCACTATTTAAATATTGTAATATATTACCCAAATGCAGATAAATAATAATAATAAAAAGATACTGAAACACGGAAGTGATGATTTAAACCCGAGCTGCATTCAAATATATTTGTTAAGCCACTATTGGCTACTTGTTGCCTGCCACCCTTTCCCTTTAGAGCACTTACCAGCAGGGTACTTATAATAATCATATCCACCATCCATCTGACTACAGCATTCAAATATATTTGTTAAGCCACTATTGGCTACTTGTTGCCTGCCACCCTTTCCCTTTAGAGCACTTACCAGCAGGGTACTTATAATAATCATATCCACCATCCATCTGAAATCATTCTCAGTCAATTACCTGAGGATAGGTACACAACACGGGATAAGTACTACGGAATTTGCTCAATGCCCCTTAAGTAGATACACTATTTTCTCATCTATTGGTTACCTATTTATATTAGAGTATATATTTATAATAAATGCGAAAAGATTATTTAGCTACTCTATTGTTATCTTACCTGGCAGAATAAACGTAAGTCTACTTAAGATTAACTTTATCCGTCTTTAGTTCACTTTTAATGAAAATAAATTAGTATGTATGTTTTTGCAGTAAAGCATTTACCATGATGTCAAACATTTATCGAATAATGGATGAATTACCAGACGCAAGGGAAGTCGCGAGCACATCGTGTTACGTAAAGTATCCAACAGTACAGCATTATAATAATATTGGTAATTATTGTAATTAAGTGTACAATAAAAAATTCTAGTAATAGAGAAACGTATTCTAATGAAACTATGAAACTGAGTTGAACAGCAAAGAAAGTACTATGATTAAGATATTTATGTAACTGATAGAATATATCGAAACTGTAAATTAAAATAACGAAAACACGCATTTAGTAATTGTCTTGAGTTAATTGAAGTTAGTAAGAGTTTGTAACTGTAATTGTCAGGCAACATGCAGCATCAAAAGGCAGATAAGCAGACAAACAAAATTCATGCATTAGAACGTCCACCTGATTGGGTGTAATCTCAATACAATGAAAGTCCACTCAACATTGCAAAACATGCCATGCTAATTGAAGTTTATATAAAGTCATCCGAATATTCTTACAATTGCATTTAGTCTCATCATAAATGACTTTGCAGAATGATTGCAGTAAATAGGTATAGAAATGTTTAGCTGCACAAGGAGTCAATGCTGCTACCTAGAGTTGTGTTCGTTCAATTCCAATTGCTTATGAGTAGTACTTACTGAAAATAGGTAAAAATAGATCACTAGTAGGCGAGTCAAAGTGTCAGTTCAGTTCGGTTTGTTCAATTCAGTTAAAAAAACACAAAAGGCTAGTCATGCTTTTAAATGGTGAGGACGAAGACTGTTATTGTCAAGTAGAGCAATACAGAAAAATAAAAGTTTCTGCAAATGGCCATTGAAGGTAAATTTGAGTTTGTGGTTGAGAAAATTGATAAATAAAGATGAAGGTGTTTTTAAAAAATCAGATTTGATTGATGAGAGTGGCAATGTGTATACCTTTATGATAAATGTTGTCGAGAGTATGAGGTCGAACTAAAAGAGGGCCATTGGGTTTCCATTCCGAAATGTTAGCCGACACTGATTGATTACGTGAGCACATCACATCACATTTACGGCACATATGAAAACACAGAAAATCAAATTAAATCTGTACAAAAGACTCAGGGTACACCGATAAATTAAAGTAAACGATACAGTATGCACTAATTTTTTGAATCAGAATAGTTGTGATCGATACGTTAGATAAGTAATTAATTACATAGTACTTCTAATAATAGTTAAGTAGAGAGAAGAGATAGAATGAGAGTATAAGGAAGTCAAACAGACAAACAGACCAATAGTAATAGAACACGACAATTTACAATAATCAGATACAGATACACTGAACAAAATCACTACTACGACAAATACAGATACCAATACGAACATTACCTAAAATACGAATTACAATCACAATCTACCCGAAAATCTCTCAAGACAATCAATCCCCAAGTTAAATTCATTCTTTCATACCATACCATATACACGGAGTGTACACTTAAGTAAACAGTACAAAACATACAAATGACAAATCGTAAAGGAAAGAGAAAATAAACTTAGATAAGGTGCCTACTTAGGAAATATCCATATAATTCATTGGATTAGTTTCATTGTCGATTGGATGACTTTACGTTGAGAATCACCACAAACTAATGATTCTCATAGAAAAATATTTTCCCTGGATTGTGCTAAATAATCTTGAATTAACATTAATTAGTTCTCATGTAGTTATCTACATAACTAATTCAAAGTAATGTAACCACACTCACGGTTCGCAACGGTGGAAGATCGTGAAGGCATTGGTTGGACCAATTTGGTAGAGACGGATCCGATGCCGTCTAACGAAGAGGTTGTCCGAAGTTGTACTACTGATTGTGCGGCCACAGTAGACGGAGTGGACGGAGCCGGAGGAGCAGACCAACCTCGAATTTCACTACTCTTCATTTCATACACAATTACATTATTACAGAAATCATCTACAAGCTTATCTTTAATCTAGGAAAATACAATGCAAAGTTTACTCTTAAAATAAATCGATACATTGTTTCTACTTTCTAGCATCAGGTAACTTTTAGTGACACTTTATACTACAGACAGTAAAATTTGAAAATTATCAGCCACTTTAGTCAAAATATAGGTTAACAATTAGGAGTAATAAAGTATAGAGACTTGCATCACGTAACAGCACGGCGGAAGAGGCGGTGAAAAGGTCACCTAACCGGGTTAAACTATACATATCCTATACGATCCCTGAATGCTACTTAACTGATCGCCGAATGCTACATATATGATCGCCGAATGCAACATATACGACCGCCGAATGCTACTTAGCTAAATCGACTAGATGCTATATATCCAAATTCAGCCGAACGACTTCTGAGCCTAATCTGAATGACTACATAGCGGAAATCGAACAAAATTGCATTCGAATCGCCATACTTCCTATACAAATTGAAAACTACCAAGGTAAGAGAAATTCGGCGGTTGGATAGCATTCGGTGATCGTATATGTAGTTTAACCCGAATGCGGTTACGTGACAACGTGACATGGCACTTCACCACTTTAAGTACCGCAGGCTGCGGTTACGTGACATATCATGTAACCACGGTCTGCGATCCTCGCCCTGCTGTTGCGTGAAGTAAGTAGTATAGCGTGCTCTTTTAGATTAAACTAGTCCTACAGATGTAATCACACGCCTAATTATTCTAGGTCAACAATTAGCACTTAGAGAATTGCATGCAATTTGTCGAAAATTACTTAATACCAATGTTGACATAGAGTAATGTGTGGATGGTAAGTAACTGAATATGTAACTCACTTCACTGAGAACAGCATAAGATGTCGGTTCCGGCAGTTGACCTCCTTTGGAATGAATTTGTCTTTCTTCTCTCCGTCTGGAAAATGATTGGAAGGTTTATTGCATTCATAATTTCCGTTTACCTCATAATTTGTAATGATATTCATACACAATACCATTGCATGGTCAACAGTTAGAGAACCCTGTTTTATTTTGCGGAGTGTATTGTACTTGCCTGTATATTTACAAATCTTTCTTCATGGTAGAGATTTCAAGCCAAATTGTATCTGTGCCAAGGTACATATGAATTCTACGCAACACAAATAACTACATATGTTCATTTATCTATGTAATCGGCCAAATCACGTGAATAAGAAATTGCATAGTTATCTTCTCTGATTAACTGCCAAACGATTTACAACGGAGATATTGCACGTATTTATGTACTATATTTCCTTGGATAAGAATAGATCAACTGTTTGTTACTTCAGTTGCAACTTGCAACAGGACGTTAACATACATTGCCACCTGTGGCAATTTACTATCAATTGTGCAGTCTATGTATAGGAAATGAGGTTGGCACTTTATATTTGTATGCTTAGTAGTTCTGCGGAGAAGTACGTAATAATTTGCCAAGTGCTTAAAGTCTTTTCAAATCGTTATTCTCAAGATTTTATTAATGATATGTTTTTAAACGGCAATAATAGAACTCTCGACGATTAGCTCATTGCTGTTTTCTCTGCACCTGAATTTGTCATCATTAGATTAATTTTACAGCAAGAACATTGTAATACTTAATTAAAAAAGAAATTACTGCTCTGCCTTACAGTTTAGAGAACTTATAACTTACTAGCCTGTATTTTACGACCGTGTAATGGTGTAATGTAGTAAAATTGGCTTCTCGTACGTAGAGTGGGCTTTCATTTTATTACCCTGATGAATTTCACAGATTGTATTTTAACTTGCTCTTAGATTTATCTAAGTATTGTGGAAAGAGAGCGTGGGAGCAACAGTTCAAATCAATTTTGAATAAATTACATAATACTGGAAGATGAACGACTTTTATAAGGCATATGATTTGCATATTTGAGCTGAAGTTTTCCATTACTGAGTTAGAAACTTTTATCATTACTGAATTTCATGGATTCATACACACATCTCGAAGTTTGAAAACTTTTGTGTTGAACTTACTAATTTCAGGATTCCCCCATGAAATGGTATATGTTTGGTTCAAGTTTGGATGGAGCGGAAAGAAACTTTGTCGGAAAGAAATTAAGACCCGTATTAATTATTTTTCTGTCTAAGATTACAACTCTGATTTCCGAAGAATTTCATACTTGAAGACAAAGAGCTTTCTCTCGGTGAAAGAAACAGTAAATAGAGAAACCTGCATGTATAAATCAGATGAAAGGTTAAGTGAAAAATCGTACATTATAAATGAATTTGTCTTGAAATGCTGGAGATACTAGGGGCTAAGTATTATTTAGCAGAGTACAAATTGGCGATGTTGTCATTAACATACTTTAATTAGCATTCAGTTACAAAAACATTTTTCCTTATCTCACTCTGGCTAGAAGCAAAAACGTGTCGGGCATTTCCTACTCGAGTCATCTAAAATCTTTTTGATAGTAATAGTGCTATTAGCTGTTAAGACGTTTGGAGCATCAAAGTGTTGTGGAATAGTTGCCTTAGAATTCTCATGACGATTCCTGCTGTGCCAGCAAGCCTGGAATCCGCAGGGTTCCTTTTCCTACGTCTTACTTTCTGAACGAGTTTGATCACGGGAATTTCCCCTCTGAATTCTCTTTCCTTTATTTTCTATGGGATCTTATTGTATTTTCACTTTTTCATGGAACATTACCTAACTACATAGAGTTCAGTTTACTTTAGTGTTTTACCTCAGTTAGTCCTACCCACATTAACCCAGTCAATGATTTTTTATCTCGTGTGTTTTCTCCTGATAAACTATAAGCCTTATCATCGTTACACATTGTTACTCTATAGTCACAGTCCTTAGTTAAAAGATTACATTAAGGTAAACACACGAAAGAGAAGATGAGCAGAACCATCAATAGCCAACTTCACTAAACACACCATCCATCTTAATCAACCCGAGTTACCTGTGCTAAATACTATTTCGTGATAAGTCCATCCACAAATTCTTATATAACACAATGCTATGTTACATTACTTTCCCCTTACTTAGCACTACCGCAAAACTAACAATAACTAACTTTCTTCCTAAAAACTTTCTTTTTAGCTTCAGTCTAAATTACTACACTATTAGTCTATAGGCACTATATAAAATCCCTAGAATAATGGCAACACTAAAAAGACTAGGTAGTTTCAACACAATTCAAGCTACATTATTACTACAGGAAGCACGCATCAAATTCTAAGTTTCATTTAACTGCTCATTTTGTAGCTCTCTTATATAGTTTCCGTTAGTGTAGCCATAAAGCTACGACTACTTTTGACACAAAGAGATTCATTACCTCGTTTTTCTTTTACCATTTGCTCATAGCCGTTACATAAAAGCCTGACCTGACTTGTCTCGCCAGTAGTAAAAGAAACAATTTTAAAATGAATTGTAGCAGCACAGATAGTAGGATAAGCATTAAATTACAAACCCGTTGTGTGTAGTGTCTCTAATGAAAAATAATAAAAAGGTTACCGAGGCGCGCGGTTGTCTCCGGAGGAAGGAGCCTGTGAGCCAGATGGAGGTTCGGTACTAATGCCCGCATCAGCGTAGACTAAGCGTGAAGAGTGACCGTTCTGTTGAGTCTCTTGGGGAGATTGACTCGATTCTAAATTTGACCTGGAATGCTTCATTGACGTCCCTCGTCCTCCAGTTGATTCAGATAGGATCTCCGCGGTATCTGAACCGGGTATTGGAGGCAGAGATGATGGAGAAGGTACACCGTGTCTTGATTTCATTGATGAGTTCGGACCTTTCCGTCGTAATGACTGGCGGACTGTTTGCCGAGCTCTGTCAACTATTCCCGTAACATAATGTCTTACAATATTATCTTTAGTACCGTATCATCATTACATTATTTCTCCGAAGTGTAACCAATTACATGTCATAGAAATTGAATCAGGCACAATGTCATTATAATATTCGTTCTGAAATGTAACATGATAATTCAAGATGACTGCTAACTGAGAAAATAAAGTCTATCTTTGGTCAATGTTTTCTCAGAAATACATCTCAGAGAGTTTTTTAATTTGTTTTCTTTGATTTGCAAAATAACTTCCCATGAATGTCAGACCTAATAGTGCTATAATATACTAGAGGGTATAGAAAATACAATGCCTTAAGAAATAGAATGTTAAGAGGAAGCAAAAGAATAATAAAATCTAAACAAATGAAATCCCCTTGGGTATTTTTCTTCATTATTTTCTCTTCTCAGATAACCGAAAGGATGGAGTAAGATGGTTTTTACAGATTGTGTTACACTTTCCCTGACCTGATTTGACTTACACATGGTTAGTAGTGTCTACGTACGTGACAGTACACACATGTTAAGGAATCAAGATAAATAGAAATAAAAGGGAAGTGCAGGACTGTATACATTTGGTAGTGTAATTCGTGAGAGAGAGCATAAACGGAACGTACATCGACTCATGAGGTGGTTGGCAGCCTCAGTCGGACTGCCAGCTTCATCGGGACTGTTTGAACTAAGATCTTCAAAATTCAGAATGTAGAGGCAGATGTCTCCGGACTCTTCACGGATCGGTGCTATCAACTGACTGCAAAAGAATCGGGTCCCTGCATCACCAAGCCAAAATTAATTTACTTCCAAATGAGTTTGTGTTATATATGGTAGTCATTTAAAAAGGACGTGGAAATATTTCACTACCATTAACTCCGGACTCCCCCAATTGTCATTACTGTACATCCTTGGAACACAACTTATCCCTAATAGTATGTACTGATGCTATATTTGATGAGTTCATTCATTTATATCAAGATTCCATATACTACTGGACAGAGGCTGATAATATCTTTTCCACAGATAAAATTACTTTCTACATTAGAAACCAAGATATACCATTCTCATTAATGGACACCAAACATTCCACCTTATCAGCTACTTGTTGGGAAAAACCTAGTGTAATCATGTGCACACAGAACATGTACACATGACATACCTCTGAGCGAAATTATCTTTGGTTATGCTGCATGTACTAAGCTTTTAATTAAACATCGTTTCATGTGTGTTTTCATGAAAGCCTTCAAAATGAATTTCACTTTCGAACCGATTCCAACTAACCATTGAAGCAGTTTACTGGAGCGCAAAACCGCTCTCATTTACTGAAGAGCCCTTATGTGTCTATCAAATATTCTAGCAAATAAAAATTACTTACCTTACATAAGGGCGAGCCACCATAATAAAATAAACAATCTCTAAATATGCCGTTTCTCGGTTAAGAATGTTGACATAGAGTACAGGTCTACATTGATGAGTAATTTAATAATATGCACTACTTCATTTGGATACAAAGAAATAGATAAGGTATAATAAAACCAACATACAACGGTACAATAATTATAAGCATGCAGTTCTACTTTCTACTAATGTTAATTCAATTTCGAATACTATAGTGTGTAATCCACCGTTTATAGCGTTTTTCATGGGTATGAGACGCACATGATGGTATTGTCGCAAGGCCTTAGAATAAATTTCTAGGGTGAATAGCGAGGGCCTTGGTATTGTCGGTCCATTCGTTCACGACATAAATAAGTATATCGCAGGTATTAACAATTCCTGGACTATTTTCATGAAGGAAGCGAATATTAATATGGAAAGATTAATAACGATAATCGATAAATATATAGTCCAGCCCAAGGCGGGTAAATTTCCATAGCGATGAAACTAACTTTAATTACACAGGTGGGGAGATAACTCTATTTTAGCATTGAAATGGCTGGGACAAAGTCTGGGACGTGCTGTCCCAGCTCTTAGCTGTGGCGGTGCTAATTAGACCGAAACTGGAAAAATATTTCTTATACCCAGTCTGGTTCAAAATTTTGTTCTCCTTCGAATGGTGGTCACCTCATTTCGATAACAGCCTTC